>JAVLUX010000003.1:56990833-57038333 GCA_032164185.1 Moxostoma hubbsi
ATTAAATTGCAGCCTTTGCAGTTTGATAATGGCACTACATCACATTTTGAATGTTTGAATTATCGTTAAGCCCTAAGAGCACATTTCTGTGCTCTGTAATAACCAGCACATAGTCGTAAATCATCGAACGTGAGCGGTACTTGTTTTTGATGTGCGTAAGAAGCGTGGCTTCGCACTGTGGTTTGGCTGGTCTTCGTTCGTGTTTGGTTTGTCAAACCTGATGCTTTATGTCGAAAAATGTCCACCGACTCTTTGCTGAACGTCGGGTGTTTCGTTTGTGTTTATAAATCTCCACTTTCACTTCCACATTTGCCTTCTTTTGTTTTTTGGTGATTCGCATCCTCCGTGCATATCGCCACCTACTGGCCAGGAGGAGAACTGATAGTAAAAAGAACTTAAATATTGATCTGTTTCTCACCCACACCTATCATTCAAGGTGCGTCCCAAACCGCACACTTCTGCACCGGGAGGGAGTCATGGGAGCTCCACAATGATTAGGGTGATGGATGCTGGACTAAAGGTTTTGTTTTGTCCTTCCTTAGGTGAGGTGGTGACGCTGGAAGGTGGAGAGGGTGGCAGGGCCTCGTGATTACACCGCTGTGCACATCCACAATTGCACGAAGGACTCGGTCAAGGGCGTTCCTACAAATGTATCGGTTAAGAGCGATTCCGTATGCGCAGACTAGACGGTGACGTCTGAATACTGCCTTATTTAGTATAGTCGCCATTTAGTCGGTTGCTGGTCAAATGGCTAACATGCCACGTAGTACGGGAGACGGGCTCCTTAAAACCTATTTTGTAGTGCAAGTAGTGCGAGTAGCACGTCAACACTGAAAATGCATCAGAAAGAAACGTACAAGCTGTGTGAAAGTGTATGTTGCTTATGATACAAGTGTTGAACTGAGGTTGGCTAACGCGCTAAAGCCAGCGGCTTGAAACGTCACTTCCGTCAGCTGTTGAACGGCGAATGTTTCCGTGTAGTAAAAAAAACCCATTAAAAGTTCCATTCGGGACTCGACAATATGAAAATTCACACACTACATGGATGAGTGCATGGTGTATATTGTGTCGTCTGGGATACGGCTATAAGCTAAGATAAGGATTGAACCACTGGAGTCGTATGGATTACTTTTATGCTGACTTTTGACGCTTTTCCGACCTTTAAAGTTCTTGCCAGCATTCGCTTGCGTTGTATGGACCAACAGAGTTGAGATATTCTTCTAAAAATTTTCATCTGTGTTCAGAAGAAAGAAAGTCACACATATCTGGGATGGCATGAGGGTACATTTTGAGAGAATTAGCATTTGTGGGTGAACCGCCCCTTTAAATGCCATGCTCAATATGCATAAACACTATGCAGTTACATATTCAATATGGTTAGTAGACTTTATTTATGATGACCTTGTTATTGTTCACATAAGGCCTCTGGCAAATATTCCTGTCCTGTGCAATTGGGAAGGGAATAGCATTATTATGTTGAAGTGCTATTAAACCACCAGAAGGGGGCAAAAATGTCTCCTAAACAAAAGCCTAGTAGTTTCCATCAGCCTGAAAGGTCAACTCTGATAGCTTGCATGACTGGGAGAAGCTTTCAACACATGTGTGGTGGGATGAATTTGGTGGGCGAACCTTAATCTTACTTTTCAATACAGACTTCTTTGGATCATCGTGCTGCAATAATGTTAGTGAACCAGCCGTAAGGCTCATAGGTCACTATAGAGTTAATGCTCCATTTTCGACAGTGAGCAACATGAGGGTGAGTAAACGATGACAGGATTTTCATCCTTGGCTAAACTATTCCTTTAATGACCACTGTGTTGGGTAGACCAGCTATTCTCCGGTCTTGGGCCTTGCTCTGTATTTCTCCCTACTTGTTTACCAGAGCTGCACCCTAGAGTCTTGTTACCTGGATTTGTTGAACTATGGGCACAAGATGTTCCTCACGCGAGCCCTTGAGAACGCTTAATGACAGGGTCTGTTTTTGTGTGCTGAAGAAGTGAACCTGAACTCTTTCCGTGCCGTCGCATAAGACAAGCAAAGAGACACGGCATTATATCTCGGCAAAGCTTACGCATAAACATATTAAATCAACCTGAATCCCTCTCAAACAGGCTGGTATTACACAAACACACCTGAATGTGATATCTCGTGTTTGGCTTGGTCGCATTGGGATATGAGAGAGAGAGAGGGAGAGAGAGAGGGGGAGAGAGAGGGCAGCAAGGGAGTATGTGATGTCCTCCAAGCTCTCTCCATCCCCTCCAATCCCAAAAAAGGACATAAATAAAAGCCAGTCCACCAGAGAACTCTGTCAAAGGAGGAACGTTTGAAGAAGCAGCAGGACGGAGGGAGAGGGTTCCTGCTTTTCACTGGAGACCGACAGAATTTCATGTACAGATTCAACATGGGGTGAGTTGAAAATGCACCGTTGTGCTTATCTGATTATGTTACGTAAGTTTGTGAAAGTAATTGTTTCTGCACGGAGGAGGTTTGAACGCTGCGGAGTGATTGATAAACCTCTTGCCATCAGGTTGTGTTGTGTTTGAGTGGGCGTGTGCTAGTTACTCCCTTTTTAGTACACTAGGCCCAAAGCTGTAGGTAGTGTACCCATGAAACAAACAGTGACCCCGAAAGGTGTTTGGACAGCTTTGGATGAGCTACACCTGTGGTTACTCTACTAGGACACCTGTGTCAACCGGAGGGGAACTGATTTTATCCATCCACTAAAAATCACCATGACAACAGATGGTTAAAAGGCATTGCATTTAATGTAATGACATGTAGACGTTTGTATGTGCATCTTAAGTGTCCAAATACTTTCTGGAGCCGCTGTCCATAATGTATTCCTCTCGCAATGAATGGAAAAATTAACATTATTTGGATTTGCACTTGTGCACAAGGGATGAACGGGGCACTGCTCATAGTCCACTGAGAGTGGCTGTGTTTGTCTTTTATTAAACTGTCCGTTTTTTTTAGTTTTGTAACAATTAACAATTTCCAATTATACAAGTCAGCTAAATTTTATTGAAATAAAAGAAAATAATAATAAAATGTAAATATATACTGTACTATATGAAAGATATTGATGCTATATTGTAAGGTCAAACATTAAAATAAAATTAAAAATGTAATATATTGATACTGTACTGTAGGGCCAAAAATTATATTAAAATAATAATATAAAAAAATAAAGATATTTATATTGATATTTTACTGTAAGGGAAAAAATATTACAAATAATAGAAAATAAGATTCATACTGTACTGTATATAATATATTTTTTTTTATAAATAGAATATAATAAAATAAAACATTTAATATATTGATACAATATTGTAAGGTCAAAAACTACATTTAAATAATCAAATGAAAAATGTAAGATATTGATACTGTATACTGAGGTCAGAAATTAAATGAAAATAGTCAAATATATATTTTTTAAAGATATTGATAATCAACTGTGAGGTCAATATTTTTTTAATAATTAAAAAAAAATTCATAATGTCAAAAATTATATTAAAATAATAAGATAAAATAAAAAATGAAAGAGATTGATACTGTAAGGGAAAAAAAATAAATTAAATAATGAAAAAGAAATCAGATTGATACTATACTGTAAAGTCAAATTATATAATAATAATAATAAAAATATATATATTTATATATATATGAATTTTTTTTGTATCTTATTATTATAATAAAGTGTGTGTGTGTGTGTGTGTGTGTGTGTGTGTGTGTGCATATTGATACTGTACAATATTGGTAGGTCAAAAATATTATTAAAACAAAAACATTTATTTATGAGAGTAATTTTACTCAAGGTAAGATTAAGATTCAACTTTAAGGGTCAAGGGCCTTGCTCAAGGGCCCAACAGTGGTATCTTGACGGTGCTGAGGCTTGAACCCCCTGACCTTTCGGACAGTAACCCAGAGCCTGAACCGCTGAGACGCCACTGGCCCGTTGCGCCACCACTGGCCCATTGCGCCACCACTGGCCCATTGAGCCACCACTGGCCCGTTGCGCCACCACTGGCCCACCACCACTGGCCCGTTGCGCCACCACTGGCCCGTTGAGCCACCACTGGCCCGCCACCACTGGCCCATTGCGCCACCACTGGCCCGTTGCGCCACCACTGGCCCGTTGCGCCACCGCTGGCCCGTTGCACCACCGCTGGCCCGTTGAGCCACCGCTGGCCCGTTGAGCCACCACTGGCCCGTTGAGCCACCGCTGGCCCGTTGAGCCACCACGGGCCCGTTGCGCAACCACTGGCCCGTTGCGCCACCACTGGCCCGTTGCGCCACCACTGGCCCGCCACCACTGGCCCGTTGAGCCACCTCTGGCCCGTTGAGCCACCACCCCGCTGGCCCTAGCTGCTCCAGTAAACTAGTTTCTCATCTGAACTAATTACCAGAATTATCATCAACACGATCAACAAAGTTTATTTTTCAGATTACAAAACATCAGGTGTAACTGCATTATTTAAAAGGTCCAAGAGGATCCGCTATTGTTTGCTCAGCAGATTGGGGCAAACATTTCTGAAGCATGAAGTCATTATCATGAAGTTGGAGCACTTTAAGTGATGTTTGTATCTTTCACTCTGGAAATGATCTCAATGGGCCTCGTCATGAAACACGAGCAACACATTTCTGATGAAATCGTACGCATGTATAAGCATGTGCTCATGCAATTGTGCTTTCCAGGCCTTAAAAAGTCATACTTATATTATTATTTAATATGACTGATGATATCTATAGAAGTACATGTATGCATTTGGCAGACGCTTTTATCCATAGTAACTTACAGTGCACTTATTACAGGGACAATCCCCCCGGAGCAACCTGGAGTTAAGTGCCTTACTCAAGGACACAATGGTGGTGACTGTGGGGATCGAACCAGCAACCTTCTGATTACCAGTTATCTGCTTTAGCTCACTACGCCACCAGCAGAAGTAGTAGATACACAGAATTATTCGTCACGAGACCTTGTTGAAGACAGGAACTTTCCAAATATGACACACACAAGGATCACATCCTTTATTTGCTTTGAGTCCTTAAAGGCAAATCTTCCAATTATGGCCGCACAAAAGCGGGAACCATGTGTACTCCATCACTAA
The DNA here is from genome assembly GCA_032164185.1 of Moxostoma hubbsi. NCBI lineage: Eukaryota > Metazoa > Chordata > Actinopteri > Cypriniformes > Catostomidae > Moxostoma > Moxostoma hubbsi. The sequence continues at coordinate 56,995,945 of JAVLUX010000003.1, forward strand.
ACTGTCAGAAACCATGTCAAAAGGGAGGGTTAAGCGTATCTGAAATCCTTCAGAGTGACTTTGGGTTTCCTCTCTTAATATTTGGAGATCCCCAGTGCGGTGGTGGATCTTTAAGATTTGCACTTTTTTTTCTACTTGTGTGTGTAAGTCACAAATTCCCACAAGGGAAAAGCTGCGGAGCCAAGTTCTCATAGTGTTGATGTTAAATTTCCATTTCTCGGCAAGAGTTGTTCCAAAGCCCTCTTTCTATAAATAACTCCACGGAGGGATGAGCAAAGACTTTGCTGAGAGCAGATTTGTTGATAAAAACCTGAAAACGATTGAAGTCTGAACTCCCAAATATTTGGAGTGTGTGCTATCGTACGCCTTCATCTAATTTACATGCAGGTATCAGTACATGCATTTTTCAGAGATTTTGGGAAGAGTGAGATGTTTTCATTATCTTGAAAGTAAAGAGCAGTTGTTTTCTCTTTGTGAAGTCTGGCTGTATCTGTACAAGTCATATAAAGTTACTTTTAATTATAATGTAATACAGATTATATGTAATAATTTACTATCCAGCGCTGAATCTAATCTAATTTAATATAAATCTGGCAGACTTATTCATAGATGGAAAGATCTCATAGTGAAATCGGACACAGTAGGTTGACTTTTCTTTAGTGGAAATCAGTCTTTTGAAACACTGTCCCCGGTGGCCAAAGTGGTAAGTGTTGTTGGGCGTATGGGTATGTGTGAGCTCCGGTGTCCAGGTGAAATGTCCAAGGTGGGGTGCTAAAGTTGTGTGTTACGAGACATGCATAAATTGTATAAACTTTACCACCCGACACAAACCCAAAACCTAAAAATAAAAAATAAAAAACTTTAAAAACCGCAACACCCAAATTTAAATCAACAACACAATCCACAATGGAAGCTCGAAGAACAATTTGTTCAGTCTTAATTTGAGACCAATCAGAAGGCTTTCCCATGTGTTATTGAAAGTGCCATCCCGATCTCATGAAAAGTCGTAACTAATTTAGGAGTTGGCTATTTCGTTTGGTGTCGCACGATGTTGTTCGTATAAACTGGTATGACTTCAGTACGTGCAAATTCCTGGATGTCTAATGCGGAAATAAGTGTGATTTCCACACTCGAGGCGTTAAGGACATACTTATTAATATTATGCCCATACCCAAACCCTTTATCTAAACTTAACCAATCCGTAGAGTGTGTAAACATGTCAGGAAGTTGTTGTGTGTGACAGAAGCAAGACATTTTCACGTAATAGATGGAAACGATGTTCAGCGACATCATTGGCTGTAGTGAAAGTCGTAGGAATTCAAACGAGCGCAGACGCACGATATCATGAGAATTAGCCAAATGTTGAAAAATCGTACGAATCCTGATGATTTTGCCGTGAGAGTGTGTTGAAAGTGCAGATTGCAGCAACATAAACTATTATAATATTGGCAAATATACCCAAATATAGACCAATCTGTAACTCCAGCCTGGATTGTTTATTCAAGATCTACGTTCTCTTGGCTTTTGAGGGCATCAATTCATTATGGCCCTTAAGGAGAACAATATGTTCTTGAGAGACTCGAACCAGTTACCCACACCGAGATTATTAACTGCTTGATCAACTGCCAGACAGGTAGTTTATCTTACATTTGGCCTCTTTAAAATCCTTTCAAATGAATTTTAACATTAAACACCTGAAATATCTTGAACATTTCACACTGTATTTTAAGCTCATGACTCTATTAACACTAAGCAGGTCACGCCACATGTTGAAAGGTTGATTGAAATAATAAAGCATGTAAATGACACACACTAGTCACATCGAAACTCCCATTATCTTTCTTTGCACACATCCTGCCTGGTTTCCATCTTCGCCCCATTTATCACCAATCATCGGCTTTATCAAAGCAATTCTGTTTGGACCCTCAATATGGCTCATATGTCAGAATCAGACTCACAATGAGCTTTATTGTGAAGTATGCTTACACACACAAGGAATTTCTCATGATGACAGAAGATATACATAAACAGTGAGGGAGGGAAAAAAACTGTTCTTGTGCCTGAATGTTCTGGCGCTCAGTGCTCTATAGCGCCGGCCAGAGGGCAACAGTTTAAAAAGGTAGAGTGCTGGGTAAATGGGGTCCAAAGCAACTTTCCAGCCCTGTTCCTCACTCTGGAGGTATATGGTTCTTGGAGAGTGGGAAGGTGAAAACCAATAATCCGTTTAGCAGTCCGGACTATCCTTTGAAGTCTTCTGATGTCTGACTTGGTAGCTGATCCAAACCAGACGGTTATTGAAGTGCAGAGAACCGACTCAGTGACTGCTGAGTAGAACCATATCAGCAGCACCTGTGGCAGGTTGAAGTACAACCTCTGCTGGGCCTTTTTCACAATGGAGTCAATGTGGGTCTCCTACTTCAGGTCCTGTGAGATGGTAGTGCCCAGGAACCTGAATGACTCCACTGGTGCCACAGTGCTGTTTAGAATGGGGAGCGGAGTCGATGATGGGTGTTCCTCCTAAAGACCACTATCATCTCCACTGTTTTGAGTGTGTTCAGCTCCAGGTTGTTTTGACTGAACCAGTGAGCCAGCCGTTCAACCTCCCTTCTGTATTCAGACTCATCATCATCATCTTGGATGAGGACAATGACTGTAGTGTCATCTGCAAACCTCAGGAGCTTGACAGAGGGGTCCTTGGCAGTGCAGTCGTTGGTGTACAGGGAGAAGAGTAGTGGGGAGAGCACACATCCCTGGGGGGCACCATTGCTGATCGTGCAGGTGCTGGAAGTGAATTTCCCCAGTCTCACTACCTGCTGCCTTTCTGTCAGAAATCTGGTGATCCACTGACAAATAGAGGTGGGAACTGAGCTGGGTTAACTTATTCAATAGGAGAGCAGGGATGATGTGTGTTGAGCCAATCTGAAGTCCATAAATAGTATCCTTGCATAAGTCCCTGGTCTCTCTAGATGTTGCAGTATGTAATGCAGTCCCATATTGACTGCATCATCCACTGACCTATTAGCACGATAGGCAAACTGCAGGGGATTCAGTAAGCGTCCAGTGATGTCCTTCAGGTGGGCAAGTCTGTCAAATGACTCCATGACCGCAGATATCGGGGCGACAGGTCTGCAGTTATTAAGTCCTGCAATCTTGGGTTTCTTTGGTACAGGGATGATGGTGGAGCATTTGAAGCAGCTGGGAACTTCACAGTGCCCCAGTGATGTGTTGAAGATTTGTGTGAAGATTGGGGCCAGTGGGTTAGCACAGGCTTTTAGACAAGTGGGCAAAAATACATCTGGGCCCTGTGCTTTCCTGGTTTTCTGTTTACGGAAGACCTGACACACATCACAGATTGTAAGTGCAGGTTGAGTAGCAGGAGGAGGGAGGTGGGGGGTTGCAGGAGGTTTTGGTGTTTGTGTGAAGTAAAAGTCAGAACGGGTGTGAGACTGTGCTTTTCAAATCTATAGTAAAACACATTCAGGTCATCACCGTTGATGATTCCTGACAGTGTTCGGAGATGGTGTCTTGTAAATGGTAAAAATGGTCTGCACTTATATAGCGCTTTTTTAACCTTAGTGGTTTTCAAAGCACTTTACACTGTGACTCATTCACCCATTCACACACTCTCACACCAATGATGGCAGAGCTGCCATGCAAGACTCTAGCCTGCCATTGGGAGCAACTTGTGGTTCAGTGTCTTGCCCAAGGACACTTCGGCATGTGGAGTCATGTGGGCCAGGAATTGAACCGCCAACCCTGCGATTAGTGGCCAACCTGCTCTACCACCTGAGCCACAGCCACCCATCTTGTAGTTGGTAAAGTCTTTCAGGCCACTCCACACTGATACAGGGTTGTTAGCTGAAAACTTGTTCTCCAGCTTTTCAGAGTAGCTTCTTTCAGCTGCTCTAATCTCCTTTGTCAGTGTGTTTTTGCCCTGATTACTTATGATTTTATCCCTACTTCTGTAAGCATCCTATTTGGCCTTATGAAGCTGCCTGAGTTTTGCTGAAAACCATGGTTTGTCATTGCTGCATGTTAAATAAATCCTCGTTTGAATGCACATATCCTCACAGAAACTGATATATGATGTCACCGTATCTGTGAGCTCAGCCAGGTCTGTGGCTGCAGCTTCGAAAACACACCAATCAGTGCAGTTAAAACAGGCTTGTTGTTCCAGCTCTGCTTCGTATGTGACCCAGGCCACTGCAACAAATTAATATATGTGATTTATTTTTTAACATCTTATATAGATAGGGCTGATTTGTATTATTCTCTTCTCCATCTACAATATTCTGATTGTCACTTTCAATCTTTCAATCAATATTTATCATGTTCATGGTTTTCTGGATTTTCACAGGGACAGCCAAATCTAGAAAACATTTTTCATCTGTTCATTAATGATATAAATAATAGTTTAATGAAGAACCAAATAGACAAACACACAGGTGTCCATAAATCTCTCTCTCTCTCTCGCACTGTATCTTCCAGTTGGCCTTTATCCCTCTCTGAGGCTTGATTAGTCTGAATGGGGGCCAGGTGTATGGAATCATGACACGGCCCCGCCCTCCGCCCTGCCACATTCCTCCCGCGTTCTCTCAGGCCAGGGAGCACTGGCATGACATACACCCCCCCCCCCCCTTTCCCTGGGGAGGGGCGTGCCTTCCGCACCCTCTACCGGCAGGTCATCCCTGTCAACCTGGATGAGGGAGGGGACAAGGGGAGGGAAACCCCCCAAAAAAGTGTGGAACCTACACGCCATAACGGAGATCGTGCCAAATTAACAAAACATTTTATAAAGAGAGGGAAAGGCCAACACAGAGCAGCAGTGGAAGAGAGAGATTAGAGGCCAGTTCTCCGATACACTATAGCTTGATCCTCGGCCACTCCTCTACCTTCTAATGGATGACAGCCGCGTCTCCCCGGACGGATAGGAGGCAGACCTCCGGCCCCTGGCGGACAGAATGCCCCGCCACATTTTTGGTGGATGTTAGGGGTCTCCCCCGCCCCTGGCAGCAGTAACTGCTCCAGGCAGTTGATTGGGAGCCGTGGTCGGCGGCTGTTCCTCCGCTTCCAAGCAGCTGGACTCCTCTGTCCCTCCGGCGGATGGCCGCGGCTGCTCCATTGGGGTTGATGGTAGTGGCGAGGACTCTACTACGGCGCATCCCTCCTCCTTCCCGGATATCGGCACCAGTGTAAAGGGATTAATGGAAAGGAGGAGGCGAGAACCGGCTTAACAATACAAATATTAGTTTAATGAAGAACTTAACAAAAAAGACAAACACACACAAAGGTGTCGGCCAGCTGCCCGTAAATCTCTCTCTCTCTCGCACTGTCGCTTCCAGTCGGCCTTTATCCCTCTCTGAGGCTTGATTAGCCTGATTAGGGGCCGGGTGTGTAGAATCATGACCCGGCCCCGCCCTCCGCCCTGCCACAGGATGGTTTAACTTCTGGTACACTTATCTATTTAATATACTGTAGCTAATAAACAGTTAATTTTAGTTGAGTCATTTGGTGCAATACATTTACCGAGAAACTCTTTAAACAACTAACAGAATTTTGTACTTGTCTGTGAGCTTGCTTGACTGAATAATCCAGTGTTATATCTTAGATGTCCAGAACAAAATATGCCGTCCAGAAGGAAAAGCATGCAAAACAAATCATCAGAAAAAAACATTTTCTACTACTGATGAAAATAATTATATATCATCGCAAAGGGGAGGATCTCAGCTTTCTAATGACACATAGATTGAGCTTCTAGTCCACTCAGAGGCCGAGATATTCAATGAAACAATGAGGGTGGTGCTTGAACAGAATATTAGACTGAAGGTCAATGGACGAGCACATCTGTGAGGGCTAAAGTGCGTTAGAGCGCCACCTACATTTCAGATCTGTGTATTGTGATATAATGTGATAGAGAATTAAAAAGTCCACAGTATGTGTGAACAGTTTTTGTGATTTAACGAAGCAGGCTTGTTATCGCCCAAAATGTCTTATCTCAAAATGGCAAAATTTCAGCTGATCACAGAAAGTATTAAAAATCAGCCCATTACAATATTGTTTTTCAATGTTATGTAATGTGTTGTCATTGATTATACTTGTTCAAACAAAGCCTGTAATCACAGAAATAAAGAACAACATGAAACAACACTCAAGGGGTTTTAGCCTTTATTGGTGTGTAGAAAGATCACCAAGCGTGACAAGAACTAGGACACTGCCTCAGGGAAATCAAGAGTGTTTTCACACGCTGAAATGAACACCTCTGTTCTTTCCATCAACAATTTCCACTGGACCAACAGCCTACACAGAGGAATACCTGCACATCATTAGTGTAAAGAACCCTTTAAACTTAAAAGGGGCATTTTTGCTCTGCCGCCCGCAATTTTCACACTCCAATTTTAGAGCTCGTCATTCACACATACTGTGGACTAAATGCAAAAAATTGGTTTCATTCTTCAGAGAATCTCCCAAATAAAACTAAAAAGACTCTGATTATTCATAAATAATTTTGTATGTGTGTATTATCTTATGATAAACAAAGTGTTTTGTTTTTGTTGTTGTTGTCCTTACTTTGTAAACATGTAATTCTCGGTTATCACAATATTCAGATCTGAAATGTAGGTGGCACACACACACTCACACACACACACACACACTCACACACACACTCACACACTCACACACACACACTCACACACACTCACACACACACACTCACTCACACACACAAACACACACACTCACACTCTCTCACACACACACTCTCACACACTCACACACACTCTCTCACACACACACACACACACACACTCACACGCACACACTCTCACACACTCATACACACTCACACACTCACACACTCTCACACTCACACTCACACACACTCACACACACACACACACTCACTCACACACACAAACACACACACTCACACTCTCTCACACACACACTCTCACACACTCACACACACTCACTCACACACACACACACACACACACACTCACACACACACACACTCACACGCACACACTCACACACACTCATACACACTCACACTCACACACTCACACACTCACACACACACACTCACACACTCTCACACTCACACACTCACACTCACACACACACACTCTCACACTCTCACACTCTAACACGATAAAAAAGAAAAATTAAATCAAGAGGGAGGACAATTTAGCAATCTTGCAGTTACTTCAGTAGCGCTGTTGTGATGCTCCCTCATGTGCATTTCTAGTGTCTGATCTATTTATGTCACCTACAGTTTTAGTGCTGGTTGTGAAAGTAAACATCACTTTTGTAATTGCTCATATTTATAGTGATATGAACAAACCCATACCCCTAAGTATAAAACTTTCATCCACCGTTTGTGCAATCAGACATAAATTATACCGCAAATCATGCGGCACTGAAGCGACCACTCAAACATCTTCAAAACACACAGCAATGCCAAAGCTAACACGCACAGCACTCTTGTGGCAGCGAGTTCTGCACAAACAAGCACCACTTACATTTTATAAAAATGTACAAATCTATTTATGTGCGTATTTAAAATATAGGAAGTAAAGTATCTTATACTGGTGTACTTTCCACCTCTGAGACAAATGTATTTACAGTTCAGTTCAACATTGTATGACTTCCAGAATGAGGGAGTGCATATTAAACCCTTGAAGACGTGCCAGCGAATGCACACAATTGCTGCTGTATCGTTATCATTACACTAGAGGAGTGCATTTATGCTATGGTCATTTCCATAATGCTTCTCTGAATGTTAATTGGTGACGCAAATGTATTTCAATCAATTTAGCATAAGAGATTTGCTTGATCGCTTTTTTGCAACGGGCTGAGAGACATTCAGACTCTGCTAACATCCTGTTCTAAATTCATCTCTGAAAACAACCTGAATTTAAGGGTAAACCCGCCCTACTCCTGACACACTTACATTTGTGTTTACTCTAAAGTCATGCTGGACCCTCTAGTGATGTTTACCAGGGATAGCTCTGCGTTTTCTCAAGGAAGAATGAAAGAGAGAGAGAGAGAGAGAGAGAGAGAGAGAGAGAGAGAGAGAGAGCAGAAGTATTTGTGAAGCCCTCAGCCCCCCTTCACTACCTCCCAAATGAACAGAATATTAAACACCCTGTACCTCTGTGCTTTAAGGAGAGTTCTGTGCATGCTGGAGGTAAACGTGCTGGCAGAACATACAAAAGGTTTTGTTGTGCACGTCACGGCACAGTGAACAGTGCATGCATGTACAACGGGGACAGTTCATTGTGATGATTTGTGGATCTTTGATTATGCATATTGAATCCAAAGGACACGAAGGCCTGTACTTTAAATCTTTTAGTACATCTTAATGAGTGGTCATTTTGATTTAGTATGTGGCATTGGAGGATATTTTCCAGTGTGGTAGAAAGTACCGTACTACACTCCTTCAATGTCCTGCACGTTCACTGAAGTGTTCCTATTGGAAAAAAGCTCCTGGACAATACACGTGAACAAGGGGCGGCTGTGGATCAGGTGGTAGAGCGGGTCGGCCACTAATCGCAGGGTTGGCGCTTCGATTCCCGGCCCACATGACTCCACATGCCGAAATGTCCTTGGGCAAGACACTGAACCCCAAGTTGCTCCCAGTGGCAGACTAGCACCTTGCATTGAAGCTCTGCCCTCATTGGTGTATGAATGCGACGCAGTGTTAAAAAGGCGCTATGTAGCATTTACATGTATGCATTTGGGAGACGCTTTCATCCAAAGCGACTTACAGAGCCCTTATAACAGGGACAATCCCCCCCCGGAGCAACCTGGAGTTAAGTGTCTTGCTCAAGGACACAATGGTGGTGGCTGTGGGGATCAAACCAGCAACCTTCTGATTACCAGTTATGTGCTTTAGACCACTACGCCACCACCACTCCAATGGGAGATATAAGTGCAGACCATTTACCTGAACCTCTCAGTCTGGCTTTGGAGAATAGTTTATGTAAACCTTTAGGAAGCAGATGCAAAATAACTTTCCTAACTGACCTCATGGTGTCATTGAAAGGCAGCAGACATCTAATATTGATTATAGTCTCGGCATCAGATGGCACGCACACAGACCGCCCACAGTCCATTCACTGACGGTCTGATGCTAAACTTCTGGGAGTTGGACTACATCTTTGAAACATATGCAGAGTTTTGTTTGAGATAGCAAGCTAATTGAATGGCATATTTCAACGTAGTCGCATGACAACCCATAACAATTACGAAATAGCAAAATCGTTAGAAATCGTACGACTTGGCTCGTACAAAAAAGTACGGCTTTTATTCTTAAAGAGACCAACCAATCAACAAAAGGAATTTCCAATTGATACAATGCAGGCTTCATATTTTAGCTTGGTTAAATTTAGGGTTTGTGTAAGGGGTTAGAGTTTATGATTAGGTTTAGGTTTGCGTACAGGATTAAACTTAAGAAAATATAACGTCGTTGGTTTGTTTATTTCTCTATGGGAGTACGAAAGTCCTACGAATGTACTCGAAGTCCTCATGGTGGCATAGTGGCTCCGCGCATCGTATCACGTGGCTTGTTCCACGGAGGTGTAGGGCGTGTGGAGGCTTCACACTATTCTCCGCAGCATGCACGTGCAACTCACCACGCGCCCCACCGAGAGACAGAACCACACATTATAGTGACCACAAGGAGGTTACCCCATAGCAACTCTACCCTCCCTAGCAACCGGGCCAATTTGGTTGCTTTGGGGACCTGGCTGGAGTCACTCAGCACGCCCTGGATCCAAACTCTAGGGGTGGTAGTCAGCGTCAATACTCGCTGAGCTACCCAGGCCCCGGGTTGGTTTATTCTTAACTGGTTTATGACCTTATACTAGGCTTAGGATCGATGCATTTTTCATGCCTGGCCTATGTTGTGATACCTAAGCCTTGCGACCTGCTTCAGCAAATGTTATATCGCCCTCTTGTGGTCTCCCAATGCTATTACGCCTACCATATGCCTATAAAGGAAAGCTGTTTACGGCTTTTAAATGACCACGCACATTGTCGGATTATTAAGCATAACAAGAATACGCGTAAACAAACTTATTGACAAAACGAACTGTTCAAACTGTTTGATTGTCTGTACATGATGGTCACATGGTCTTTTCCTGTCTACGCTGCAAATAACATGCAAAGTAGACCAGACTTTATGCCACTAGTCAAATGTCTGTCTATATAAGACTATAGAGCTATAAAATACACTCACTTAGCTCTTTATTAGGAACACCTCTAAACCTACTAATCATCCAATCATGTGGCAGCAGCGCAGTGCACACAATCATGCAGATACGGGTCAGGAGCTTCAGTTAATGTTCACATCATCCATCATAATGGGGAAAAATGTGATCTCAGTGATTTGGACCGTGGCATGATTATTGGTGCCAAACGGGCTGGTTTGAGTATTTCTGGGATTTTCACACACACACAACAGTCTCTAGAGTTTACTCCGATTGGTGACAAAAACCCAAAAAACATCCAGAGCCGAACGGAAATGCCTTGTTGATGAGAGAGCTCAACGGAGAATGGCCAGACTGGTCCAAGCTGACAGAAAGGCTTCGGTAACTCAGATAACCACTCTGTACAATTGTAGTGAGCAGAATAGCATCTCAGAATGATCAACACATCCATCATTGAGACAAATGGGCTACAACAGCAGAAGACCACATCGAGCACTTTATTAGGACCATAGTGTCCCTAATAAAGTGTTAAGTTAGTGTTAATGTCGGCAAACTTTGACCCTAACCTCCATTCCTTTTTTCCCAATTAAGCCTGGTATTAATATAAAAAAGCAATTCTTGTTGAGCGATACATAGGACTTCAAACAAAGCACTCAGAATTGTTTCCACTTTGGGATTGCATGGGATGTCTGTTCCACCGCAGCTATGTCAGTGACTTTAGGGCTTATAATCGCAACTGAGCTGTTTAATGTAGTGCTGGGAATTATGTAGTGGAATAGAGTGGTGTTTGACTTGTGTCCAAAAGGAGAACCGAGAAGTTTAGCTTAGTGTGACTTGAGTGACCACATCTGGACAGTGTTTCGGCACACTTCGCCTTAGGTGTGTTCATTTGCACATTTAGATGGCGACACCATGATAAATGCTGCTCCAAAGTTGTGATAATTGCGTGTTTTTTTTTTGCTGTAGAAGACGAAATCCACCTTAAGCTCAAACATGTCCTGACATGATTCCCAACCTCCTTGAAAAGATGGTGGAAACGTCCAAAAGAGCCTACTTTTTACCCTGTTCACATGATATCTTCTCCAATGCATCTACACACATTTGAACTTTTATTGGTTAATTACATAACCAATAACATTTACAAGCTTACTTGAGAGCACTCAAGTATTGCTCTTGGGATGCAAAGGACCGGACTCCGAGTCATTTTACATTTACATTTATGCATTTGGGAGACGCTTTTATCCAAAGCGACTTACAGTGCACTTATTACAGGGACAATCCCCCCGGAGCAACCTGGAGTTAAGTGCCTTGCTCAAGGACACAATGGTGGTGGCTGTGTGGATTGAACCAGCAACCTTCTGATTACCAGAATATGTGTTTAGCCCACTACGCCACCACCACTCCACAAGTCAACACGTGAGCCGAAAGTGTCATAGAAGCACCGCAAAATGACATTGGTGCTTCAACAATGGTGTTTTCCATCTCACGTTTGCTTTGTATGACAATATTGGTTAGGTTTAGGCTTTAAGTTTAAGGTATGGAGGTATATTTTGCTGATTTAAAACTCGATAATAACCTTAAAAGTGATGAGATGATGGCAAAATTTTCCATTTTGAATGAACTATTCCTTGAGATTGTAACATAGGTGTCGGTCATTGATGAATACACTTAAAAAATACAGAAAATGTGCCGTTGAACCATTTTCCAATACTATTCACTATAACAGACGTATTACCTCCCCTGAGTCTGTCATTAGCTCTCAGGCCACCGTGCATGCACTGGAATCACATTTGTACCCTAGAGAGCACATATGCCTTCAGAGATATCTCCCTCTCCCAGGAGAGATAAAGGCACCATCTGCTGGTAAGGTAACTCCATTGTGGACAGAGATGGAGCAGTGATTAGGGGTGGTCCGCGGGTATCCCGTATTAGGCAAAAGCTTGGCAAAATGAATTCAGAGGGACAAATGTCTGTTAAAGTTTTAATCATGAGAAATAATGGTGATGGATAGCTGCCAAAAACATTATAAGTAATAATAATAATAATAATAATAATAATGACCCAATCATGTATCACTGTAAAAATGTTTAGCTGGTTAGCCTGAAAATTGATTGGCTTAATTCAAGTCAAACATATTATTTTGTATGTTATTATTAATGTTATTAATAATGCTAAAAGAATGAGAAAATAATTGTAGTTTTAAATGGCATGTCACACGGCATGACACTGCTGTCACTGCTTGACATTTCCTGTCAACTGCCCATATGGTGTCTTTGGAATATTGATTTTCTTGATGATGAAATCTTTGTGAATGTAAATAAATGATGCAAATAAGGTCAGTAGAATTGTATTGAATTTTTTGGGATTTGATTCCCTTACAAAAATTAGCATTTGACCAATTGTTATTGGGTGACTAGTGTAAAATCTCATTTAACCCTTTAAGCTCTAAAGTTGTCTCTGTCTAAAGATTTCTTCTTCAATAGCATACCCAGAATTAAAGGCTTATAAATGAATAAACGAAAAGTGTTTGATATAATTGTAAAGAAAAAACTTTTAAAAAATATATGTTTATATAGATTATGATACATTATGGGATTCTCAGCCTAAAAAACTGCTGAAAAATCCAAAAAGATACTTTTTTTTTTTTTCAGGTTTTTCCGATTTGACATTATATATCTCTCGGTGTAAATTAGGTGGCTCCGAAAAATAATGTATCCTAGTGTCTAAAAACGTCTCAAAGTGTCCAAAAGCCTAGTAAAACATAATAATTATACATAATAAAGAATTACACATGCAAACACAACAATGACTAATGAGACTGCATCATTGGATACGTTCACACAGGCAAAAAAAACAAATCTGATTATTTTGGACGCTGTCACTCAAATCTATTTAGGTTTTTTTTAGTCTCAAAAGGACAAAAATACATTCAATCCGATTTTTACAAGCCTCATCCAAACCACATTCGTAGGTTGTTCGTAATCCAATTAAAATCTGATTTTTCTTAATGCATCTCAGTCTGAACGGTCAGATCGGATTTCATGCGGTTTGTTTCTTCATTTGCTGTGCGTGACGGTTGTTATACGTCAGGTTTTGTGATGAGAAAACATACTGCACTGCATAATTAATGCCTTTATTAGGCACTTCAAATTTAATACATTAATGATGGCCATGCATGCTCGCGTGACGCCATGCGAGGAGCATATGTGTGAGCGACGAGCTCGGCGCACTTTGCTAGTTTTAAATGATTTAATATTTAGGTATAATCCGGTGAGATTCGATACACAGTTATATATTTATTCTATGAGGTAAACATGGCAAAGAAGTCAAAATCCTCGTGCTTTGGAGACATTAAAAGATACTTATGTGCTTAAGCTGAAACCTCCACTGAGCCAGCGGATCGGGGACTCGATGTGGATGGCACGACGGGAGAAGAAATCCAGCGTCAACTGTCCAACATGTCTGTGATGCTGATGAAGGTTGTTGCTGACTTGGAGTTGGTTACAAGTGTGGCAGATGTTGAGAAACGGATCGATTATCTGGTGTCATCGGAAAGGGAATTATCCGCAATAATCCGCTTGTGACCAAAATAGAAAAGGGAAACATTTTGGAAAAATGGTAAGATCTCGATAATAGGAGCCGAAGTAATAATGTCCCGGATTTTGCAAATTCATCAAGAGAGAAATGCGATTGATTGAAGAAGTGTAGGAAACACTCGCATCAACGGAAGATCGCTTTTGCACTGATGTTTCTGGCCAAACTGAGAATAGATACGAAGGGTGGCTGCAAAGTATTGACGTGTCCCAAACAAGCACTGTCCTTCATAAATACACTGGAGTGATTAAGCCAATTGGTGTTTCTTATGTGAGTGGATTGACTCGTTGAACATGCACTCGATTGCCTGAGGAAGCTGGGCACCATTTTTGCTTCTGTTTGTGTTGGCTCCGCCTAGCAGCTGGAGTTTGTTTTGGGGAATAACACTTCTCCTTCAAGATACATTTGCATGGGGGTTCCCGGCCAGATTGAGAGTGGATGCTGGGGATGGCCACAAAATATCTACGTGACCACACAAAGGATGCCTTTTACAAAGTTGACTCAGTCTTTATAAAGTTGAGTAAGTCATGGTGTATTTTTTTTATGCGGTCTCTGAGTGAATTTGACTCTTGACCGTCTGAGGTACCGGGACGCCTGTTTTGTTTCTTTTTGTGCTGGTTCCACCTTAGCGACTGGAGATCGACTGCTTCGGGACAGTTGTGGATGAATCTGTTTGTTCCTTGTGCTTATACCTCCTGTTGGCAGGAGTTTGTTTGTGGAATATTTTTGCAGGACATTGGAATGATTACATCATCTGCTGCACTCATAAACAGCCACTGAACACTTGTTTGTCTGTCCGAGGAAACTGAACGGCTTTATATCGGTTGGAATTTGTTTTATGGAGGAACACACCTTTGTGACAATACTGTGAATGAATCCACATGTTCTTTGTGTTTATTCTGCCCATTGTCTGGAGTGTGATTTACAAAGTGTATTCCTCACAAAATTTGTGCAGAAGCAATGGACTTGAGCAATCTGATGGCAAAGTTGTCACGGAGGCTCCGTAGGCGTACATGGACCTTTTTAGTTTAGAGGGATTGACGCTGGTTGGTGCTGTCGTGAGCAGCGGGGCTAATGCACACGTTTTCCTTTTTTCTGTTTATTTGGGGTTTGATTGTTGCACTAATGTGGGAATGTGGTCTATATAATCTTGTTTTTGACACACAATTGAATTAGTCTTTTATATCAAAATGTCAAATGTTTATATGAGTGGATTCTCTCTCTCTCCATGTGTAATGTGATTGGGTTGGGGCACCCCATAAAAGAATGAAGGTTATTTATTTTCTTACATTTACATTTATGCATTTGGCAGACGCTTTTATCCAATGTGACTTACAGTGCACTTATTACAGGGACAATCCCCCCCCCGGAGCAACCTGGAGTTAAGTGCCTTGCTCAAGGACACAATGGTGGTGGCTTGTGGGGATCGAACCAGTGACCTTCTGATTACCAGTTATGTGCTTTAGACCACTACAACACCACCACTCCATTTTCTTAAACGTAAGAAATATGATATAGTGGTTCTTCAACACATCTTTCACCGCAGGAAGCTGAAAAAGTAGGGAAGATATGGGGTGGACATGTTTTCTTTAGTGCTGGATCAATTAAGAGCAGGGGAGTCATTACACTGATGTATAAACATCTACCATTCAAATGTGTCAAACAGATTAATGATACATTAGGAAGAGTCATTATTGTTTTAGCAGAAATTCAGGGGCAAAGGTTGATTTTGGCTAATATTTACGCACCTAATGCTGATGATTAGCACTTTTTTATAAATCTTGAAGGGATGTTGCAAACCGCTGGCACCCCTCATGATATAATATTGGGAGAAGACTTTAATCTATTGATGGACTCAATCCTTGATCATAGTGAGGCAAAAGTGTGTACACCCCCTAGAGCAACACTGACGCTTCACAGGATGTGTAAAAACCTTGGTCTGACAGATATTTGGAGTCCTTTGAATCCATTTTGTAGGGACTTTACATATTTTACATTAGTCCATAAGATTTATTCTACATCAATGTCTATATGGAGACCAACTGGTCCTAAGAATCTTCTGTGGGTGTGGCTTGGGAGGCACTTAAGGCAGTTCTTAGGGGTCAGATCATACAGTATGCCTCATTTACCAAAAAATTCAAAGCACGAGAACACGTGGAGTTGGAAGGGAATATTCAAAGTGCCGAGGCAGAGCTGAAGCGCCAAATGTCGTCTGATGGCCTCAGGGAATTGACCCGATCGAAATACAGATATAAAACTATTTTGTCCCGTAAATTGGAGTTTTGGTTATTCAGGGCAAGACAGTCATACTTTGAGTCTGGGGACAAAGCAGGGAAGCTTTTGGCTAGATATACAAATCAGAGTCCTTTTCTACCATTTCCCTCAGTCAAATCTGCTGCTGGTGAAATATTTACCTCAGCCATTGATATTAATAATACTTTGAAAGAAATCTATCTTGATCTTTATAGTTTCACATCTTCGTCTACTGATGAAGATATTAGAAAATTTGTGGAACCATAAGTCCTCCCTAAATTGATGACTGAGCAAAAAAATTATCTTGATTCTGAGATAACCTAGGAGGAGCTTGATGAGGTAATTAAGGCCTTGCCTACAGGCAGATGGTTTTTCCGCTGAATTTTTTTAGATTTAGATTTTTTATTTTACTTATGCTACAGAATTGGCTCCACTTTTTTTCCCCCGACCTGTGTCAGGCGATGGAGGAGTGTGACGAGGAGGAGGGCGGGACCGGGTTTTTAATCGGGCTAATCAGCTGGGAGGGGGATAAAGATGAGCCAGTTCCCGCCTCTTCTTCGCCTGTCCTTATACTGTTACAGTAGTTTAATAACAATTTAATGTGAGTCATCTACCTGTCCTCATCGTTAGCTTAAGCTCCCCACTTCACCATAGTGGAAACCCCCAAACAGAAACTCTTTTAAATCTAGATGTTACAAAACATGAAACACAAGTATCCCACTTTATATTCATCTTGCACACACACACACACACAAAATAAAATAAATTAAATGATAAATTACACTTAATTTTAGCATTTACTCTCCCTATCCAGTCCCATGCAAATTAGGCTGGGAAATGGAAAATTAACCCTACAAAAAGTATGACTTGTCTTTTATTGAATATTTACAGCACAATTTGTGAGAAAAGAAATTAGTAGGCTAAATCAGAAGCCTTTTTTTTTTTCTTTTTTTTTTTTTAACTGAGCAATATGTAAATGGAGGCAGTCAGGGGGGCTTTTACTGCACACTTGGCAACCCAGAGGGAGCAATAGTGAATCAATAATAGATAGGCTGTGTGTAGTGATAGGAGTGACAATAGTAAGAGGAAAACATTTGCCACCATGTACAAATAGTTTTGAGAGAGCAAGGTGTTTTTAAGTATCATTTAAGTAATTTATTTAGTGTCTAGATAGAGCGGCTGCAAGAGAGAGAGAGAGAGAGAGAGAGAGAGAGAGAGAGAGAGAGTGAGAGTGTATAATATTGCATTGCAGGCAGTGTGCGTGCTGTAGACGCTGGTGCCTCGTCGTGGTCGTGGAAAATGTGTTTGTGACTGAACTCCCTCAGAAGTGATAATAATATCTGATCATGGAGGTCAATCCTCACGAAAGCGAAAATATAATGATGGAGGCTTGGCTTGACGACAATCTTGATTTTGCACATTCATACTTTCTCCGAAAGGCTTCTCGGTAAGTTCAAAGGCTATATTAGTCCATTTAGTCCATTTAAATTAATTTAAGCCATAATTGACTTTATAAGGTTGGCGGAGACTGCGAAATTACTGTAACGTCGCCGCGCGACGAAATATCGTTCATCGTTGCGCGATTTTTTTTTTTAGCGAAGTTCGCCACAGGACCATTTTTGCGGTGCGTAAAGTAAAAAAAGGTCATTATTTTTATTTAGTACCCTCTTTTTATGTATACTTAGACCAGTCTCAAAAGTAAATATTTCGAGGTTGAACAATTGTATTTAGGCAGATTAAATCAGAGTTTTTTGCATGTTGTTTCAGTATTCGCATGATGTTTAATTGACAGATGTCCGTCATTGTCATTAATACAGCGATTATATTCCCTTGCCTCGCTGTTTTATTCATATAAGCAAACAAAACGATCAAATATAGCCTAACTATGGTCATGATGATAATCCCCCATAGAACAGGAAAAAACAATGATGAGAATTATTTATCTCATTTGTTTATCCTAAGCAACTAGATCAAATAGAGACTTTTACAGTCAGCTGCTTCTCAGATTTCTCTTGAGAATTAATGCTGGATGGTTGTGCTTTTTTAAAGTGAATTATATATTTAATTATGATCACTGGGACACTTTAGGTCGAGTCCATAGAGAGACTGTGGTGAAGTTTTAACATTCTCTCATGACGGCATGAACATTGAAAATGTTGCTATGGTCAGTGTTAGTTCAATGAAAGCCTCTTCAATGTTAGTTTTAAGGATCTAAAATAGCCAGTGATGCTGATATGGCAATACAAATAAATAAATCCATTTTTAAGGATCTGAACATTTTACGACAGCGTTTCTTATCAACTCTGAGGTTTTACAGTTGAGCTGCTTAACTCAAGGGTCCATTCAACCTTTTGATGGTTGAGATACAGATCATTTATCTTTAAACCTTTGTAGCAGTTCAACCTGTAGACTTGGACCAGCTGTGTAGACATGCAACTAGCAAAACCTCGAAAGGACTGAAATGAACAGTGAAACTCTCTTCATTCAGCAGATATAGGATTAAGATATAATACTTCTGGAGCTATAGGCACTCAAAGTTTGGAAAAACAACACAAAAAAATGGGTTTTGTCCAATTTTTGGACTCACACCTACGTATGCAACAAGGGGTGCTGAAGTCAATTGATTTTAAGAATAGACTCATCTCTATGTGTAATTGAAATAAGCATCCAGCCACCTTTCTAAGGTCATTTTTTTAAGCGTAGCTTTGCTTCGAAATTGTCACGTTGACCCCTCCCTACAAAAACGATGGATTACTTGGTAATTATTGACCCGGGGCATTTAATATCATGGCTTTCATCATCATTTATGTTAATCAGTCTTCATAAAAAATTTCAACTGGGGAAGTTTCTGAAATTCGGTTGATTTGGTTTATAATAACCCATTTAACAGCATACAGTATTGTTATGATTTTTAATGATCAAACATGCGGAAATGGACGTGGCGTAGTGGGCTAAAGCACTGAACTGGTAAGCAGAAGGTTGCTGGTTCGATCCCCACAGCCACCACCATTGTGTCCTTGAGCAAGACACTTAACACCAGGTTGTCCCTGTAATAAGGGTACTGTAAGTCACTTTAGATAAAAGCATCTGCCGAATGCATACATGTAAATTGAAAACGCCAGGTTCGAAATCACTCATTCAATGGCTGTGTCTCGTTTGGAAGGCTACGTGCTAGGTAGGACGCATTCTTTGAAGGCTGCAGTATACCATATGCATTTGGCAGACGCTTTTAGCCCGTCTGGCACCAACAATCATGCCATGGTCTCAATCACTGAGATCAGATTATTTCCCCATTCTGGTGGTTGATGTGAACATTAACTGAAGCTCCTGACCCGTATCTGCATGATTTATTTGCACTGCATTTATTACATTTAGCATTTGGGTCCAGAGCCTCCTGGTTTAATTTTTTGGTATTGTGGTTACATTCCTTAGGGAAATGGTCAATGCCTGGTTTGCTGAGCGTGTCCAATGCATCCAGCCATCTAGAGAAGGATCTAAAGGCCCGCCAGAACCTTTAACAGCCCTCCATACTCTGAGTGCAACTGATGCACCATCTTCCAGTCCAGCACCATCCACCCCTACACGAAAGATCTCTGCATCTGAGTTTGATAGGCCTCTTCGCCCGATTGTCGTGAAGGACGCCGAGGGTGCGCTCACCTTCTTAAGTGATACAGAACGGGTACAGATGCCACTTCCTACATCCCAGCGGCCAGGATCAGGCAATGGGACAGATGGAGGAAGTATGGATACAGGTGGAGATCGAGAAAACGGGGACCGTTGTGCTCATCTTCTGGAGCTCGTACGGGATGTTTCGAGTCATTTAGACCTAACTACCCTCTGCCACAAGATCTTCTTGCATACTCACGAGTTGATGGTGGCAGATCGCTACTCGTTGTTCCTGGTTTGTGAGGACAGCTCGAACACGAAGTTCCTGGTTAGTCGGCTCTTTGATGTCGCGGAAGGGTCCACTCTTGAAGAGGCCTCCAACAGCGGCATTCGCCTCGAATGGAACAAAGGCATTGTGGGATATGTGGCCGCCACCGGACAGCCTCTGAACATCAAGAATGCATATGAGGTTAGCTTTGTGTTAAATCACCTGTTGTTGTTAGCCTGTGTTGTACTCTGAAGAAAATGGGCTGTTTTATCTAATATTTGTGAGAACTCTTAATTCTATTTTTCATGCCAGCGCAAAGCGCAAGTGGGCATGGGTGGTAGTGATTGCGCAATCTGTGGGAATGCACACAAACTGTAAGAGTATTGTATGTTAATGAAGTGGCGCAAAGTGCAATTTGCTGTTATCCTGAGAAATTGGTCATTGCGCTAAGACGCTTCAAAAGCATTCAGTTCCTGAATTTGCATGTTAGAGATTTCACCAGCAGGCGGTAATAAAGTTCATGCCCAAACTCTGTAAATATAGTGGAACATCAAATGTTGTCCCTGATAATCTCTGTACCAGCTTCTTATGCATGTGCCGTCTTTGTTTATATCGCTGGAGCTTGAGGGAATTGAATTGTCCCAGCCCATTAGCGCTTTGCGTGCGCGATTTCGCCAAACCCACTTGCGCCTAGACTTAGTGCATGCTTGCATGAGAATATCAAAACGTCATGGCCATGCCCACTGACTTTGTGCATAGTAAACATCGCATATCACTGCGCATAGCGCTTGTGCCCTTAATATAGGGCCCAATGAGTAAAGCTAATTTTATTGATAATCACTATCATCTGGCCCTTGAACAAACTCATGATACATTGACATTTAAATTAAAGAAATATTCAACATATTATATATGTTCAATACAAGTTAAGCTCAATCCACAGGATCTGTGGCATAGTGTTGATGACCACAAAAAAGTATTTAGACTTCGACGAATTCGACGAATTCGAGGTTACAACGAGGCACTTACAATGGAAGTGAATGGGGTCAATTTTGTGGGGGGGGGGGGGGGGGGGGGGGTCTAAAGGCAGAAATGTGTAGCTTATAATTTTATAAAAGCACTTACATTAATACTTCTGTTAAAACTAGATTACTTGAGCTGTAAAGTTGTTTAAATCATAATTTTTGCAGTCGTTTTAGGGTTTTAGGGTTTGTTGGCATTAGATCATCATGGCGATGAAGTTGTAAAATTGGCTATAACTTTACACAGAAAGGTTACCAAGTTATTTTATTACACTAAAATCATGTTGTCAATCATACTGTTTATGTCTTGTGACTATCCCTTTAAAACAACGAGTATTCTCACGTTTACGGATTGGCCCCCATTCACTTCCATTGTAAGTGCCTCACTGTAACACAGATTTGTGCTTTTTTGCAAGAATTATAATATAATAATGTTAATAATATGCCACAGATGCTGTCGATTGAACTTAAAGGTGCTATATGTAATATTTGTACTGTACTAAATCATAAAATGTCAATAATATGTCATTAGAGATTTAGGAATCATGCCAAGTTGAAATACTGTCTTCTCTGATAGCGTTGCTACAGCCAGTATGTTCGACTTTGAAGTTTCCTTTCTGGCTGGAATTTCTGTTTATGTTTTGGCCTGTGTGATCCCGCCCACTGCCCACTCACCAATAGTATTTCGACACCGCCGGGTTGCCAGATTTGAACAAGTTTGCAAGCAAACAACTCCATGTGCTGCACCCACGGAAGCCAGCAAACGAACTGGATCAGAGATCATCCATCTAAAAACCACCATGACCATTTCTGTCGTCATTTATTCCAAAACCATTTGACTTTTCGTTTTTACATTAATCTCAGACGGATTTAAGCAGAACGACAGCCTCAGTCACCATTCACTTCCTTTGTATGCAAATAAAATGCAAGGAAAGTGAAAGGTGACTGAGGCTAACGATCTGCCTAACATTTCCGTTTGTGTCCCACTAAAGAAAGAAACTGGTGAGTAAATGATGACAACCTGATTGGACAATCATCAAATGATTTCCCCTAGTAATTAGACTTCAGGCTACTAATGAGTCACATTTTACACATGAATGCAGGTTCTTTTATCTGATACCTATTGGTTTGTAAATGTACCAAGTTTCGTTGTCAGATGTACAGGAAACAGTTTAGTTTGAGGGTCTGAAATAAACCCACCGCTTCACAATATTCTCCAAAGCTGTAATGGGATGTTCTTAGAAATGCAATGGAGGTGGTTTGTAAGGTGTGTGTCTTTGATTAAATTAAATTTTATGCATTTATGCAGTTCAGTTGCTAACCAACAGTTCGGATAACCATAGGAGCTATTTTTAGCTCTTCGTAATTTAGATTAATTGCGTTTTCCTCTGTAAGCCTACAGGGAGAGGAAAAAAGAAAGAAGAAATTAGAGAAAGATAAAGAACGAACGCATTACAGCTTCAAAAAGCACATATTTAGCCATCTGTGTCCATGAAATCGAAAAATAAGTCAATGGTTGTGCAAGAAAGTAGTTCAGGTAAAGAATCGAGGAATATTCCAGCTCTTGTAAACATCAACGTATAAAGCATCTTGCAGATTAGGAATCAGTAGGAATGAAATTTCCTTCCATAATGTGACATGTTTCTGGGTGAAACAGGATATTCGGAAAAATGCCGGTATGTTGGCCGTGACTTGACTTTACCCATCAGGAATTGATTGGAGTCTGAAAAGGGGTCTTGATATGATTGGATTTGAACGATCATGGAAATATCAGAGAATTTTAAAATTGTGTTTTCCAGGCCTGGAGAAGTTGTGAAAATGTCTATGGTGAATAAATATATAAACAGGGGCAAAAAAAGTATGTGCACCCTTTGGAATTAGCTGCGGTAAGTGCTCATAAAATGTGATCTCATCTTCATCAAAGGCACAAGTATAGACAATCACAATGTGCTTTATTGAACACATACCATTAAACATTCACAGTGCTGTGGAAAAAGTAAGTGGAAGATCCTCCTTTGGCAACATTAACCTCAATCAAGGATTTCCGGTAGATGTGGATTAGACCGGCACAACGATCAGAAGGAGTTTTGGACTATTCTTCCTTACAGATCTGCTCCAGTTCAGCCATATTCTGAGGATGTCTGGTGTGAACGGCTCTCTTGGGGTCATTCCACAGCATCTCTATTGGGTTAAAGTCTGGGCTTTGATTGGGCCACTCCAAAAGGTGGATTTTCTTTTTTTTTTCTGTAGTGTATTTACTTCAATGTTTAGGGTCATTGTCCTGCTGCATCACCCAACTTCTACTGAGCTTTAGCTGGCGCACAACCACCCTGACATTATCATGTAGGGTATCTAGATGAACAAAATTTTACCCTCAATGATGGCAAGCGGTGTGGGCCCAAATCATGATGCTCCCTCTACCGTACTTCACCATTGGGATGATGTTTTCATGTTGGTGCTGTTTTTATGCCATACATAATGCTGCATGTTCTTCCCAAAAATTCAACCTTAGTTTCATCAGTCCACTAAATATTTTCCCAGTAGCGCTGTGGAGTATCAAGGTGGTCTTTGGCAAACTTCAGGTGCACAGCAATGTTTTTGTTGGAGAGCAGCGGCTTCCTTCATGGTGTCCTGCCATGCACACCTGATTAATGTTTTCCGTATTATAGACTCATGAACAGAGATGTTAACCAGTTCCAATGGTTCCTTAAATTCGTCAGCTGTCACTCAAGGGTTCTTTTTACCTCACTGAGCATTCTGCGGTGTTCCCTTTGAGTCATCTTGGCTGGACGGCCACTTCTAGGGAGAGTAGCTATAGTACTAAATCTAATATATTTGTGTGTATATATATATATATATATATATAAAAATCGCAAAAGTGCTGCTACATCAGCGTCAATATAGTTACGACTGTATATAGTCACAAGTTTAGATTAATGAGCATGCTGGGTGTGATGTGTTGATTTTGTCACTTTTTTCGTCATTTCTTCATCAGGATCCACGCTTTAATGCAGAGGTGGACCAGATCACAGGATATAAGACGCAGAGCATCTTATGTTTGCCCATCAAAAACCACAGAAATGAGGTGAGAGTGAAATTAAACACGAAAAACTGTTATGCAATGTTATTGGTATTAAAACCATGAAGCTCATATATATATATATATATATATATATATATATATATATTAATCTTATGCAATGCCTCAAGGTTGTCGGGGTAGCACAAGCAATCAATAAGAGGTGTGGAGAAAATGCAACCTTCACTGAACAGGACGAGAAGGTAGAAAATATACTTTCATTCATGCTATTGTATAGTTCATGTCATACATGATAATAACGGTGTTATTTTTCACCTCAAAAGGACTTTTCTTCATATCTGGCTTTCTCTGGCATAGTTCTACACAATGCACAGCTTTACGAGACGTCACAACTAGAAAACAGGCGAAACCAGGTATGCTGAATACAATGTATCGTACTACTGTTTGAAACATATAGTACCATATATAGTACCACATATACTGTGCAGTATTTATTTAATAGTGAGCTAGATTCCCATTCCAAACATAGACAGTATCTTGGCTGTAAGTCCTGATTTATGTTCTGGCTTGTGTTTTTAGGTGTTGTTGGATCTGGCTAGTCTGATTTTTGAGGAGCAACAGTCATTGGAAGTTCTTCTGAGGAAAACTGTAGCCACTATCTTATCTTTCATGCAAGCCCAGGGATGCACAGTCTTCATTTCTGACAGAGAAACAGCGGTAAGACCAAAATAATATATATATAGCGTTTATTCCTCAAAAACGCCATAACATTAATGCGCTAACAAACATAATTACTCTAAAACCGATACACACACGCACCCCCACAAAATGACGTTTCATCACACCCCTAGTAAAACATTCGGTAAGTGAACTGGATAATTAGTGGATAGCAAATAGGGACGCAAATGTTTAGAAATATCCTTGAATGACAGGTGTTATCGTCAATGAATACACAAGCATTTATTTTTTTCACTAGGTGTGACTTATATTTAGGTGCGACTTTATTTCCGGAAAATACAGTATTCAAGGTTTCATGAGATTACCATATCAGAGCAGATCTGACTCGCTACAACAAGAGTGACTGAGGGTGTTTACATGCATTAGGAAGTCCTCTAAACAATGAGCTATATTTCACTTGTCTGCGAGCTTGCTTGACTGAATAATCCAATGTTATATCTTAGATGTCCAGAACAAAATATGCCATCCAGAAGGAAAAGCATGCTAAACAAATCATCAGAAAAATATGTTATCGGCTATTGATGATGAAATGTTTTATGTCATTGCATAGTGGAGGACCTCAGCTTTCTAAAGTCATCTAGATTGAGCTTCTAGTCCACTCAGAGGCCGAGATATTCAATGAAACAGCAAGGGTGGTGCTTGAACTGAAAAATAGACTGAATGTCAATGGACGAGCACGTCTGTGGGGGCTAAAATGCGTTAGAGCGCCACCTACAGTTCAGATCTGTATATTGTGATGGGATAGAGAAAATTGTTTTTTTTTTCCAGTGGTTTCTGCCACCTAGTGGAATAAAATTAGACTTTTAATAGTGAGGTTGAGTGAACAGAACCAGAATTACATGTTTTTAAAATTATTATTATTATCATATTTTTTTGTCAAATCTGTCTATCATAAGATTATAAACATACAAGAGTCTTTTTTATTTTTATTTGGGCAGTTCTCTGAAAATTAAACCAATTTCTTTGCAATTAGTCCACAGTATTTGTGAATGACGAGGTTTTTAATTTGAGTGTGAAAAATTGCGGGCGCTAGCCCAAAATGCCATTAAAATGACTTAGCATGTTGCTAGCTAATGAATAACCAGTGTAAGAACGTGCATGTAAATGCACACACTTATAGTAAGAAAGAGTCCTATGAGACGTATAGCCTATCCGAACGTAAGTAACAGAACACGCTCCAAAGTAGCCGGACCTTCTTTTCTTTGTTTTTGGCCATCACGCAAGGACGAATGATGAAAGGGATATTTTTATGTACTGGCACAATATTAGTATTTTGTTCATGTCTAACAAAAAGTTAAGCAAGAAAAAAAGAAGCATTTTGAGCTGTATTAATAGCAGAAAAATGTGGCATTGAAAAATAAGAGTAATTGCAATATCGTGCTGCCTTGCAATAACAGTTATAAAGGCCACAAGCCCAGCATTAAGTTTTCCCCATCTCGTGTTGATATCAAAGGGACTGCATAACACAAAAAGCCTTTAAAACCTTTAAGTGCCTGCTCATAGAAGGGACATTTTGAGTAGGCGCATCACAGTACAAAACCAGGATATAAGCACCTCATTTTGTGTTCTGATGAATCCTTCTCCTTCAATAATCAGGCAAAGCTCCTGTCCAGAATTGTTCCCCCTTCAGTTAGACCACGTGTGCATGTGTGTTTTTTGGAAAGTGCGCTCACTGCATTCTCTGCCCGCAATGCTCCATAGATTCAGCTTTGCAAACAACCCAAAATAGCTCCTCTACGAAGGTCCATTAGAACACGGAGTCATTTGTCTGGTTGGTTTATAAATATTTAGCTTTCTGTGCGGATGAAAACGACACAAATGCCTATTTGGACTGATTTGTTGTTTCGTTAGATTATGTTTTGATGGGATTGTTAATGTGATTTTTGCAAAATTTGTGTAAAGTTGAAGCAGACCGTGACTTGTGAGTGCAATAGTGGCCAAGAAGATCTAGCTGTTCATGAGACTGCACTGTAAAAAATTAAATAACATTGTATCCAGCTTATGGGGAGTCACTGATACTACGAAATGTGAATTACTTTGCTTATACATAAAAACACAACAATATTCCCCCAAATGTTGTCCCACCTAGCCTAACAGAGTTGTCTAAACAAACTATTTCATATTAAACAAAGTTGCTGATTTGCGAGTTTTCCAGTGTGTATTGAAACTTTGCTGACTTTATTTAAGATGTTATTGGTGTTTTTTGTTACCACCGTTAGTCGATTGTTGTTGGGTAATGTTTAGAGCTCATCTTTTAACTTCTATCAGGAAGACTCGCAGACTTGACTGAAATTTAAGATGCCATTTATTTGATGAATATAAAACAGGAAAGTAATGTCTCTCTTTGGCGTAGGCCCCGTCTGGCGGTCCGAAGAAGTTATAATTGGAACCGTCATATCCTGCTGGAGATAGGAGGCAGGGGCGAGGAGCCTACCCCCGTGCAGGCCGGGACTCAACAGGTGGTGGTGGGGTGGTGGAGGTTGCAGCAATGTGATCGATTGTGAGCAGACTTATAAAGCAATGGCTTACCTGCGATTGGCTGGGAATTACCCTGCTAATGGTGCGATGATGCACAGCTGCTAGCCTTCCCGCTAGAACTACGCTGCGCTTACATTTAATGGAGTTTGTTGATTGTTGCCATTATTGAGGTTTTTGTTTTAAACTCCTGTTCATGTTATGAATGACATCAACAAATGGCTACTCTTAGCACAGTCAACGGAACAAGCTTGCAAACACAGAGACCTGTAACTTGCACATTTAGATCATGTGGGACTGAAAATGGTTGCATGGCCTCTGCAACAGCAATCACCCTACTGGGTCTTCATGGCAACATGGCCGCTTACGTCTTTTGATGATTCGCCACTGTCTAGCCAGGCTAACTATTTGGTAAATGCCCACATTCTATCAAATAGGTGTGGCACTCGATCAGGTTTCCAGATGCAAGGTGGTCATGATGGATGTGTCGGAGACAGGCTGGGGAGCCCTGTGCAATGGGCGCCCAACTTTTGGCACCTGGACAGGTGCTCAAGTGACATGGCACATATATTTTCCTGGAACAACTCACTGTATTTCTAGCAATAATAACTTTCCAACCAGCTGTCCAGGGGTTTCATGTTCTGATCAGAGCTGACAACACGACGGTCGTGGCTTATACAAATTGCCATGGGGGGAGTTCAATCACATCCATTGATTAACCTGGTGCACCAGCTTCTCCTCTGGTGCGAGAAACATCTCCTATCGATAAGTGCGACACGTGTTCCAGGTCACCTGAATTGCAGCACAGATTTGCGACAGGGAATTATAAAAGGAGAATGAAGACTTCATCCTTCATCCATCCACAGTTCTGATGATATGGGATTGATATCGGGATGGCGCTATCACAACAATGCTTGCCCAGTGGAGAGTAGAGGCTTCACCCCCATTCGATCCAGCTGATTTGGGAACGGTTCGGCAAGGCTCAGGTAGACCTATTCGCCTCCCAGGAGACATCCCACTGCCCGCACTGGTATGCCCGAACAAAGGCTCCCCTCGGGGCAGATGCACTGGCACACTGCTGCACAAGTATGCATTTCCCCCAGTGAGCCTTCTTGCACAGGTGCTGTGCAAGGTCAGGGAGGTCTATTGGCCCACCCGGGCTTGGTTCTCGGACCTCGTACTCCTCGCGACAGCCCCTCCCTGGCAAATTCCCCTGAGGAAAGACCTTCTTTCTCAGGGATGGGGCACGCACTGGCATCCGCACCCAGACCTCTGGAACCTCCATGTCTGGCCCCTGGACGGGACTCGGAAGATCTAGCTGATCTACCACCTGCTGTCGTAGACACGATCAACCAAGCCAGAGCCCCTTCTACCAGGCAACTTTATGCCCTAAAGTGGTGCTTGTTCGAGAATTGGTGTTCTTCTCGGGGCGAAAACCCACAAAGGTGCGCAGTCAGGTAAGTGCTCTCATTTCTGCAGGAGAGGTTGGAAGGCAGGCTGTCCCCATCAACCTTGAAGGTGTATGTAGCTGCTATTGCAGCCCACCATGATGCAGTAGACGGCAAGTCTTTGGGTAAGCATGACTTGATTATCAGGTTCCTAAGAGGCGCCCAGAGGTTTAATCCCTCCCGGCCAAGCCTGTTCCCCTCCTGGGATCTCTCAGTGGTCCTCTCAGGCCTTCAGAGACCCCCCTTCGAGCCGCTAGAATCAGTTGGACTCAAGATCAGTTCTCTTGTCTGTGACACATGCTTGGATTTCAGTCCGGCAGACACACATGTGATCCTAAGACCGTGGCCGGGCTATGTGCCCAAGGTTCCTACCACACCCTTCAGAGACCAGGTAGTGAACCTGCAAGCGCTGCCCTGGGAGGAGGCAGACCCAACCCCTTCGTTGCTGTGTCCGGTACGTGCTTTGCGTATCTACTTGGACCGCACGCATAACTTTTGACATTCTGAGCAGCTCTTTGTCTGCTTCGGTGGACAGAGGAAAGGGAAGACTGTCTCCAAACAGAGGCTTTCCCACTGGGTGGTGGACGCCATTTCATTGGCCTATCGCACCCAGGCCGTGCCCCCCCCCCCCCCCCCTTGCGGGTCCAAGCACACTCAACAAGGAGTTCTCATGGGCACTGGCCAGAGGCACCTCCCTGGCAGACATATGCAGAGCAGCGTGTTGGGCAACACCTAATGCCTTTGCGAGATTCTACAATCTCAGGGTAGAGTCAGTTTCGTCCCGTGTTTTCTCAGGTCCGAGCCAGTACAACTCGGTAACACGCGGACGGACTGACCGGGTTTTAAGTAAGAGGGAAACGAAAAATTATATCCGAAAATATCATACAGTGCATGTAAACGGGAACACTGCTTTCTCGCGATAACCCACTTTCTGGTGTCCATGTAAACATAGTCATTGATTGAAAGCCCAATATCTAAAAGGCTATCAGATGTAGATCGAATGCAAATAGCATTCATGAAGCTTCCATAGACCCAAAATTATGTGTCTAGAGCCTCTCGTCCAATGAACATTAATCTTTTGTGCTGTTTATTTGAATGGTACAGGTATCTGCCATAGACTCCCACTAAAGAATGGCTTCAATGGTGCTCTATGTACTGTTTATCCACTACTGTCTACAGACATGTTCATGTAGAAAGAAACACATTTTGTTTTACATGAATGAACAGCACAATAGCAATGTGTGATTTTTGACACTTTTTTTTTATTTTATAATAAAGTAGCCAATAGTGACATTAGT
Organism: Moxostoma hubbsi; assembly: GCA_032164185.1. Classification (NCBI taxonomy): domain Eukaryota; kingdom Metazoa; phylum Chordata; class Actinopteri; order Cypriniformes; family Catostomidae; genus Moxostoma; species Moxostoma hubbsi. Next base: position 57,025,901 of record JAVLUX010000003.1, read on the forward strand.
TTTCATGAAGGAGAAAAACATGCATTTTAAATGTCTTAACAGCTAATATGCATTCACTTAAAGCCAGAAAACACTCTTGGATTTCACAGAGTCTTTAAAACACTCCCTTCCCAGTATATTAACATTTCGGAAAGGCAGCTGTTGCAAGAGGAAGACGAGTTTGCAGACCAATCCGTATAAGGCGGTAGTTAAGTGGTCTGGAATGTGGAAACTTATACTGTAATATATTATATTCCCCCCTCTGTTTATTGTGGAGAAACATTCTGCACTCCTTTTGATAAATGCAGTGCTCTATAGCTATTTAATTGCCGTGAGGAGGAATTTCAAACCGCTCAAACATGAGCACATTAAACCATGTTACTGCAGGAGATTCAGTGCTGAGTTTACACAGGGAGGCAAACACTAATCACATTAAAAAGCCGCAGAAACACTGCTGTACCTCTCTGTTAAACATCCTCAAAGTTTCCCTCTGTGAAGTGTGGTGTATTAATTGCTGTTCTTTTGTTACAGAACACGTTCTCTAGTGTGTTTCACATGGAATACAAGGAGCTTGATGGATCTTTGGACCCAAACAGGTGAGCTTACTGTACATAAAGAGAAGACACTATAAAGCATATAATGTAAAGCAGGCCTTGAATGAGAATTCTGTCATCATATATTCACCCATATGTCATTCCAAACCCATAAGCTGCGTTCACACTGCCAGCGACATCACGCGAGACAGCGACACAATCCCATTCATTTTCTATCAGAGCACAGAGACTTCCAGTGACACGAGCTGTCGCGACCGTTGGCGACCAGTTGTGGGCGTGTCCAGCGACACGAGCTGTCGCGACCAGATGTGGGCGTGTCCAGCAACTCGACAAAGTTGAGACAAGTTCAACTTTATTCAAATGAAGAGCGACTTACAGGAGCGACAGCCAATAGGAGAGAACTTCATCCAGCCACAGCTCCAGCACTAGCCGGTGGTACTCACCGTGCTGACTCCGAGATCGAATAGATTTGTGGTCCCAGACAGACCGGCATTTGCATTTTCGCCGCAGATCAACAGCCGCTATGGCAAAGAGCAACACCTTGTTTCTCGTTCATCTTTGATATAAAGCATTTTATGTACTGATTCCATTTATATTTAGTCTTTTCCCTCCAAAATGTTTGTTTTAAGCGGCAAGAAAACTGCTTCACTGTCAACATCAATGGAATGGCATCCATGAATGTCATTTATAAACGTTACTAGGCAACCAGTAGTGGGAACGCCCACTAGTGACCTAACCGCCAGCCACTGGCGACCTGCAGTGCTGGCAGTGTGAACGCAGCTTTAATGAAAGGTTCTTACTTCCACAGAACACAAAATAAATAGGTACTACTCACTATTTTACATGCCATTACAATAAATGCCAGTGGTGGCTCAGTGGTTCAGGCTCTGGGTTACTGACCGAAAGGTCGGGGGTTCAAGCCCCAGCACCGCCAAGGTACTACTGTTGGTACTACATGCTAAATACATGCTGGTTGGAAGCACAACAAAGTGTAGTTTAGTAACTGTGCTGTAGTTACCACAGTCACTTCTCAGTGAAGTGAGCAATCGATGTAATGTGTGCAACATCCTCTTGGCTACTTAAGAATGAATTGCATTATTTTGCCAAATAGAAAGGCACACTTCAAAATATCACTTTTTTACTACTGACATTGGCCTTTGATTGCCCTACAAAAGTGTGTTTCCAAAAATAAACTTAAGACCTGTTGCCAATTTCTGAATATATTTCTTTTGGGTTTGTAAGCACTTCATTCTCAGTTGTTCGAAAGTCAGTGTGATAAATGCAAGTGAAATGCGATGTATGAAAGCTCAAGTATTAATAAAAGTATGCAGCTCAAGTATTTGAGTCATTTTGGGAACAGGACCATTTGAATGTTCTGCTGGATATTACTGGATATTAGTTAGAAGAAGAAGAAAAAAAACATGAAACAGCTGTCTGCTTTCTGGAGACTTATCTTCTATTATTTCACTGATAATCATTGAACAAGTTTCTATATCAGTGTTTTTCAACTGGAAGGTTGCAACCCAAAAAAGGGGTCTTAATGTCTGTTCATGGACAGCAGGGAAAAACAGTGCAAATCGCATTTGCCAACATAAACACGTTGCGTGACACGTCCTGATTCTATGAACAAAACTATGCAAAAGGTAAAACAAACATCGATCCAACTACATTAAATATGACTTAACTTGCAACAAGGATTAACATGGTTTGTGTCAACCACAATGTGTTTTGTGTGGTACATTTTTGTGTGGCTGCCGAAACTAAGAAACCATTCATTTCAAAAGACCCATTTAAAAATTCAGTTTTCTTTCATAGAATTAAACAGGCTGTTTATCTGCAACTCTTCCATTAGGCCATAGCCATGTACACATTAAAGGAGATCCATTATAATGATGTATTGTGACGTTATAAGCAGCAATGCTAAAATATTTTTGCATCTGCAGGGAATGTGATGTCAACAAGATTAACTACATGTACGCTCAGTATGTAAAGAACACTATGGAGCCACTGAACATCGCAGATGTCACCAAGGACCAGCGATTTCCATGGACAGTGAGTACATATGGAAACATCGGGTCATCCCCCTCTGGGAACCGGATGTTCTGAGGGTTTCAAAGAACTCTTATTCTTTCAGACATTTGCCACACTCATTTTAGACCTATAAACACCCCCATTTCCCAAGGTTTTACTTAAATAATTTTTGTACACTTAAAGCTGATTAGGATTTTTCCAAAATTCCTAAACCAAGACCAAAATTTCAAATTGTAACTTCTCTAAGAGCTCTCAAGCTTCATCCACCAAAATCGGCACAGATCTTCAGATGGGTTGCTATGACTTTTCTAGCTGATTGGAGTTACAGTTTTGACAAAGGGGACGATCAAACCTTGAAAAAACGCCATTGTCTTACATCGACTGGATATTCAAATGGGCCACTACTATTTAATTTCCAACTGTCAAAAAAAGTAATGTAAATGATGGAATTTTCAAACTGGATAATACTATTTAAATGCCAACTGTCAAAAAATTCAAATGTAAAGTACATAATTTTCAAACTGCCGAATGCTAATTAAACTCCAACTGTCAAGAAATTCATATGTAAATGAAGGAATTTTTAAACTGCCAAATACTAATTAAACTCCAACTGTCAAGAAATTCATATGTAAATGATGGATTTTTCAAACTGGCAAATACTATTTAAACTCCAACTTAAAAAAAAAAAAAAATGATATGTAAATTACAGAATTTTTCTAACTGGCCAATACTGTTTAAACTCCAACTGTCAAAAAATTCAAATGTAAATGATGGAATTTTCAAACTGGCCAATACTATTTAAACTCCAACTTTAAAACAATTAAAATGTAAAGGACGGAATTTTCAAACTGGCCAATGCTATTTAAATGCCAACTGTCAAAAAAATTCAAATATAAATGATGGATTTTTCAAACTGGCCAATACTATTTCAAACTCCAACTGTCAAAAAATTCAAATGTAAATTACATAAGTTTCAAACTGCTGAATACTAATTAAACTCCAACTGTCAAGAAATTCACATGTAAATTATGGAATTTTCAAACTGGCCAATACTTTTTAAACACCAACTGTCAAAAAATTGCAATGTAAATGACGGATTTTTCAAAATGGCCAATACTATTTAAACTCCAACTGACAAAAAATTCTAATGTAAATGACGGAATTTTCAAACTGCAGACTACTATTTAAATTCCAACTTAAAAAAAATTCAAATGTAAACAAACACTCACAAGGTATTAAATCTACTTTAAGTTAATTTCTTTATTTTTTTTCTTTCTTTCTTTCTTTCTTTCTTTCTTCTCATTTGAATTATAATCTATCTAGTTTTAATTGTTTTTCTAAAAACTTTGTTGTAATTTTTGCTTATCTCATCTGTTTTAAAGAGTGAAAATTCACAGTCCACAAACTGTCAAATGAAAAGTCTACTGTGTACGCCCATTAAAAATGGGAAGAAGGACAAAGTAATAGGTATGTTTATTTTCCTATTCTATTTTATATATTCTATTTTCCACATACTATTCAAAACTATATCAAGAGCTGGGTATGATAGGAAATCAGCTATCAGTCTACATTATTCCTAAAATCTTTTTTTAAGAGGAAGTGTGCAATTAAATTTCTAAGTGATCAGACCATTTTCGCTTGGTGGATGATACATTTTTTTCCCCCATAGGGATTTCAAAAAAGAGTTGTAAACCACAAACCAACCCAACCGGGGTAAAAATGAATCACAACATTTCAAACATATTTGAAGCAGAAAAGTATTTGAGAATGGGACAAAAAGATACAAAGCATGAAAGCATTGCAAATTAGGTTATAAAACCTGCTTTCTATTGCCTTCTTTTGCCTATCAGTTTACACTATTTCTCTTGCATTTTTAACTATAATTAACCAGCTTGCTAAACAATGCCCTCCGTTGTGCTGCTGGTCGAATATACAAAGTACTAGATTTTCTGTCTGATTTGATTGAATATTGTATCCATTTTATCTGCTCCTACACATGCAAAAATCAAGGTTAATTGCGTGCCTCAGTATAGCTAATAAACCACTCAATAACTGTCAATATTTACTCACCCGTATGTTGTTCCAAACCTGTATGACTCTCTTCCGTGGAACAAAAAATGAGATGTTAGACAGGATGATAGGCCCTAATCATCATTCACGTTCATTGTATGGAATAAAAAAGATGCCTTTGAATGCAGGTGTCTGTCAGCTGGTCAATAAGATGGATGAAGTGTCAGGGGAAGTGAAAGCCTTTAATCGGAATGACGAACAGTTCCTGGAGGCCTTTGCGATCTTTTGCGGGCTGGGCATCCAGAACACGCAGATGTACGAGACAGTGGAGCGAGCAATGGCTAAGCAAGAGGTCACTCTTGAGGTGAGCTTGATTTCACTTTTGGGCAAAGTCAATATGCTCCCTCATTAGAGGTCGTAATTAAGATTGGCATGAACTTTTACCACCCTCTCGCATGACCCTTTTTTGCTACTGTATGTTTAAGGTATCGTAGGTTACGACTGGCTAATGTCTTCATGTAGAAAGTGAGTTTTAAATGAGTTGCGACTTTGCGGTTGGGTCCAATGATGTTTGTGCCGCCCCATTCTTCAATAACAGCCTCTTTGCAAAGTCTGCTTTACATTGCGTCAGATTCACAAAAATATGACTCTCAAACTCTTCAGAAAAGACCGAAATGATCGGGGACATTGATAAAAACTCTTACATTGGGATTCTTTAGAAAGAAATGCTGAGCCGCAGGTGCTACATCCAGCCAGGAAAAGCACAACGTTTACCTAACTTACCTTACACCTTACTCTTATCGTTACTAATTGGAATAATAGCAATTTGATGTACCGTCTCTTCTTCTTCAGGCTAAATATACTTACTGGGCGAATGGGTTTCTTTTAGGTCGCCTACAAATTATGACGTTCAGCGTCATGCCGTTTCGTCGCTTTGCATCACGTCACGTCAACGGACGCAACTGGTATAGACAGGGCTTTCTTGTTTTTGTGAATAATAGTATCTATGTATCCTACTTCCCTACTATTGCTTCCCCATGACCAAGCAGGCAAAGTTGCTGAAGATTATACATCTTTAGTTACAATGCTCTACACAGTCTCTCTCTCATGGGTGACATTCTCCCCTCTCTGTTAATCATCCCTCCATTCTGGAGCTGTCACCATCAGAAGCGCTGGTGACATGCTCTCTCCTGCAGCTGACTCGATGGCTACACTCCACGTCAAGTGTTCTCCTCAGTTCTCACCCTCCAACTGTATGACATCAGTATTAAAACTGACACACATTGAATGTACTCGGAATGGAATAACTGCATTGCTGCGGTTTATACTGTGAGCTACCGACATTTCTTTTATAAATAGATTGCAGCGATTAATATTGATTAGCCTAATACGGGACCGGGTGTGTAGGATCACGACCCGGCCCCGCCCTCCGCCCTGCCACATTCCTCCCTCGATCTCTCAGGCTGGGGAGCCTGGGGAGCTTGTTCCTTGGCCACTCCTCCACCCTCTAACGGACGACAGCCGCGCCTCTACGGGCGGATCGGAGGCAGTCCTCCAGCCCCTGGCGGACGGAACGCCCCGCCGTGTTCTCTGGGAGCCGAAGGGGTCTCCCCCGCCCCTGGCAACGGTTCTCCCGCTCCAGGCAGTCGGTCTCCGAGCCCCTCCCCGCTCGCGGTCGCTGGTCTCAGACCCCGCCGCGTTTCAGCGGCTGGAAGGGGACTCCTCCGCCCCTGGCAGCGGCCCTTACTGCTCCAGGCGGTCGGCTAGGAGCCCCTTCACCCCTCCCGGTCGGCAGCCGTTCCTCCGCTTCCAGGCGGCTGGGCTCCTCGTCCCCCGGCAGATGGCCGCGGCTGCTCCGTTGGGGTGGACGGTAGTGGCGAGAGCTCTACTACGCCGTATCCCTCCTCCCTCCCGGGTTTCGGCACCAGTGTAAAGGAATTTAGATGGGCAAGGAGTAGGCGAGAACCGGCTTGTCAACATAAATATTGTTTTAATAATAAACTTAAATCAAAGGAAACAAACACACACATGACGGACATGTCTGTAAACGATCTCTCTCTCCCGCACCACCGTCCGCAGTCGGCCTTTATCCCTCTCGGAGGCTTGATTAGCCTGATACGGGACCGGGTGTGTAGAATCACGACCCCGCCCTCCGCCCTGCCACAGTTGCATACTGCATAACTTGACAAAGGTTGAAGGTCATGGAAGTATACATTTGAAAACATACCCATTGCACATCCATCATAATCATATGCATGTATTTGCATTGTCTGCAGGTCCTCTCATTTCACGCATCTGCCGCGGAGGAAGAGACGCGGGCGCTCCAGGTAACTGTGGTAAATTACCCTTTCTTTATTTATCATTTGTCATCCTTCATGTCATAGAAGAGACATAAAACAGTCCGCATCCTGACACATAAGAGGCTTTGACAGATGTCAGTCTGTCAAAATGTCAGATTTACATCGCATGTCCTCGATTCAATTTACAATACTTGATTATCTAACCAAAATAACTAAATATGCATTGACGTGAGGATAAAAATATAGATGAATATTGTCCACGATGAAAGATACAGCAAATCCCCACGTGATTGTTTTTGTTTTACCTTTTAAAGGCAGCTGTTATACTGTAAAATTAACTGCTTTAACTGGAAAATCATCCACCACTGGTCAAAGAGGAATACAAAAGTAAATAAAAAATATGGGCAAATATCGGCATAAGTTTTGGCCGATAACTGATAACGGATAGTTCCAAAAAAGCATCTATCTGCACCGATTAATCGGTAAAACCGATATATCGGTGTACCTAGCATAAGGGTGAGTAAATGATGACATAATAGTCCTTTTATGTGTGAACTATCCTTCAAGGCCAAGCGTTTGCTCTTCAAGTGGTCATACACAACTCGTGCAACTCTAGACAAGCAATTTCAGTGTGGTATAATCATTTTGTTAGCGCGCAATTTGTTCACGATGCTTATATTTAAAAATTGTAATAGTAGTTTATAATACAGACCCATATCTGATTGGATAAACCACATTCAAAGCTATTGTATAAAAGCTGTTAAATGCACAAATGTGGCATCAAAGCGTTCACGGAGTTGCGATAATGCGGATACGCGCCTCAACGGTAAAATACACTTTAAAATTTGTCTTGGTGAGGTATTAAAGGAATATTCTGGGTTCGATACAAGTTAAGCTCTATCGACATCATATATGACATAATGTTGATTTACCACAAAAAAATTATTTGGACTCATTTTCTTTTAAAAAAAGGAAAAATCTGGCTTTCAGTGACACACTAACAATGGAAGTGGATGGGGCTAATCCGTAAACGCTAAAATACTCACTGTTTAGTGTAGCCACAACATGTAAACAATGTGCATGTTAACGTGATTTGAGTGTGATAAAATCACTTACGAACCATTTCTGTGTAAAGTTATAGCCATGATGATGTAATATCAACAAACCCTAAAACCCTAAAACATTAATCGAACAACAACGACAGGAAAACATGGAAACCACGAGCTTTAAAAAGTATTCATGTATTATAATCACATTTCAGAAGCATAGAAGCCTTTATTTTGGTCACACATTATACATACATTTTTGCATATGTATAAAGTGACATTTATTTGTTTCCAGCTAAACTGGGGTCATGTGACAGCAGATAGGGTCAAGGGCCCAACAGTGGCATCTTGGCAGTGCTGGGGCTCTAGCACAGGTTGCTTGGATACAGCATATTGAAAAGCTGCTTTGATTAGAGGTCACGAGGGTAATCAGGCAATGAAGAGGGGCCTACATTAGTAAGGGCCTACATTTCGGCTTTAATTATGTCCCATTTGTTCGTTAATTACTCCAATTATTCTCATAAATAAAAGGTCAACATATTTAAGTAAGGCAGGGAATGAGGATATACATATTTTTTGAGTATGATGGAATAGGGTGTTAAACATTGATATATGTATTAAAGAAATTGGCTAATAATAATGCTTAAAGTCAACATGATATCAACATTTTATGTTCACAATTGTATACTGTACGCTTCCTTGCCTCCTTTGGCTTCTTAGGAACATTTTACAACAGGATAGACAAACAACAGGATATAGAGACTAGAGAAACTGATTGAGCTGACAGTGTTTATGAGTTCTGCATTATGTGAGGGTTTGCAGCAAACAGGACACAAAGCAAGCACAGTACAGCAAATGGTCTTTCAGTGTACTGCAAACTGTGCTGATCACAGCTCATTGATTATTAATGCCTGACAGACAGTGATCCCTTGCCTTGCAGTTTGAATGTCTGTTGAGTGAGTGAATTACTGTGATTGTACTGATGAGTGTGTATGTGTATGGGAGCAAATGAAATGTAAGTTTAGGTTAATGTTCTCTTTCTACAGGCAGCTACGATCCCTTCGGCTCAGTCTCTCAGACTGCTGGACTTCAGCTTCAGTGATTTTGACCTCACGGACACTGAGACGACCCAGGCAACCATCCGTATGTTTGTGGATCTTAAACTGGTGCAGAACTTTCAGATGAAGTACAAGGTACCTGCTCTGTGGCCTCGTTGTAAGCAAGTTCATTTGCAATTCAGAATCACACTGTTGTTCACAACCACTCAGAACAACCTAACAAGTACGTAGCAATGAAATTGCAACTGATTAAGACACCTTAACCACCTAGCAACCACCCAAAACAACCTAGCAACTGCCTAGCAATGTGCAAGCAACTGCCTAGGACACCTTAAGGACCACCTAGCAACCACCCAGAACAACTTAACAACCACCTGACAATGCCCTAGTAACTACCCAGAAGAACATAGCAACCACCTAGCAGTGCTCTAGCAAGCACCTAGAACCCCCTAGAAACTACCATAGTAACACCCTATCAGCGTCCTACCAACCACCCTACCAATGCTCTAGCAACAACCCAGGACAACATAACAACAACCTATCAACCACCTGTAATGCCCACCTAGGGCTTGTTAGCAACCACCCAAAAAACACCTAGCAACACCCTAGCAACTACCCAGAATAACCTGCAACCCCCAAGTAATGCCCTGGCAACCATTTAGAACAACATAGCAGCTGCCTAGCAATGATCTTGCTTCCGCTTAGGACACAATAACAAACACATAGCAACCACCCAGAATACTCTAGCAACCACCTATCAACCACCTGACAATGCCCTAGGAACCACCCAGAACACCATAGCAACTACCTTGCAATGCCCTAATGACTAGCCAGAACAACCTAGCAACCATCTAGCAGTGCTATAGCGAGCACATAGAACACCCTAGAACATCCCCTCCCCTAAAACCCCCCTAGCAACGCCCTAGCAACTACCCAGAACAACCTATCAACCACCTATCCATGCTCTAGCAACAACCCAAGACACTATAACGTCCACCTAGCAACCACATATCAACTAAAAACACCTAGCAACACACCAGCATCAATCCAGAGGAACCAAGCAAGCCCCAAGTAATGCCCTAGCAACCACCCAGAACAACCTAGCAACCACTTAGGACAACCTAGTAACCGCTTAGCAATGATCTAGATCTACTCTAGCAACCACCTAGCAATGCCCTAGGAACCACCCAGAACAACCTAGCAACCACTTAGGACAACCTAGTAACTGCTTAGCAATGATCTAGATCTAGTAGCCACCTAGGAGATGATAGAAACTACATAGAAACCACCTAGCAACACCCTTGGTGCTACAAGCACCTATGGATGAAATCAAGTCCCATTCTTTAAATTGAAAGTTTGAATAAATGGAAAGAATTAAATGATACCACCATGATATTTATTCCTTTACCACACATTTCTTCCAGTCGTTTGATGTGGATTTTGGTTGTTCCCTGTTTCAGAGTTTGTGTCAGTGGATTTTAAGCGTGAAGAAGAACTACAGGAAGAATGTGACGTACCACAACTGGCGACATGCCTTCAACACATCCCAGTGCATGTTTGCTGTACTTAAGTCTGGCCGGCTACAGGTCAGTGGTTCCAGTCGATTACAAACACAGCACAGGCCAGGGTCACGTTAGCACACCGGCGCCTGGCGCACAGCTTCAGCTTGAGTATGGCACAAATCAGTAACCACGTCGACACCTATTAACACATAGTGTGTTTGCCTTGTAACTAAACAGTAACTAGGATGCAAGTTCATTAAGCTTTTTTCCGGTGTGTTGTTGCACTACTGGATAAAATACTGCTAGTATGAGTACAAAGATTAGTATTGATTAAATCAGCCATATTTAGAGGACTAACAAAGATTTTAATGTATAACATTTCATTTATTTAACTATACTTTTGTAGTAAGTGCTCTTGAAAGATGCTGAGAGCTTCAGACTCTTTCCCTTTACAGGGAACGCAGTTTATAAGCAGAACAGTTTTATTATACGTTCCACTATAAATGTCTTCTGTTGTTTACAGTCGTAGTTAATCATTTGCTTTTATATACTTTCTTAGAAGGAAGGAAAATAGATGCTTTCTTTAAATAGTAAAGTCTTTCATTGACAGTACTGCCCATGATGAACTGAGTTTCAAAAAACAATTGATGTTGTGATTGTTTAACCCTGTACATTTTTTACCATGAACTGTTTTAGTACCATTAGACAAACTACTAAATTATTTTACAAAAGTGCAATGTGTTATATTTGAGGTATCATAATGAGGCCCAGCAATTCATTTTTATGTAGGATTTCTTTGACCATACGTGCTACAGCGGTAAATATTGGGGTATTATAAGAGGACTCCCTGGGGTTTTCAGATAAACCAAATGTTTGTGAGTTTATCCATGACAACTTCCTCTCCTTGGACCATAAATATGGATTGAAATGTATCGTAATGTATTGTATGCATTAAACACTATATTGACATTTAAAAAAGGGGAAATTGTAAATCGCTTTTCACTGGGTTTCAGGAACTTATGGTGTGATGACGTCATAATAGCTTGTAATGTAAAATCATGAGATCTTTATAATCACTGAGCAGGCACCATATATGAAAATACACAGAAATATTAGTTCACACATCTAATATATCTTATAAAATTTTCAAAACACTGATTTTTTTGTGGTGGGCATGAATGTAATGTAATGATGATTGAGAGATATTCCTCAAAAGCCTGTTGTATCATATTTGATATGTGGATTTTAAAGGGGGATTTTCAATCAAATAATGTTCAAAATTTTAACCAAGCACAAGTTGCTTATATTCAGCAGTAAATGTCACTTTTACTTTATTAAAATAAGCTGTCATTTATCCCAGCATAAGAGTCACGTTTCGCCACCATTTTAAATAGATCGGTATAAACATTGAAACCACTTTTTTCTCAAATAACCACCAGATGGTGCCATAAACATCTAAAAATACATACCATAGGTTGTCTGGCTCATCAGCTTGAACAGAGAGTGAAACTGGAGCCATCAAATGTTGTGTATCATATTTGATACACATGGCATTATAGGATTAAACATGGCATGGATTTAGTGTGCTTGTGATTCTGATATTAAGGATGCTTATGTCTTTAATGAGATTTGTTTTTGGATGCCATAACTATATTTTACATTTTTAAGCATCTCAAGATTTTTTTTAAAAGTTGAGGTTCCTTTATCATGACACGCCATCTTAAAAAACGTGGCGCTTCTGCACAAGACACTTAAAAAAAAAAAAAAAACGAGATGTGGCGCAATGGTCAGAGAAGTCCATATAGAGAAAACCAATTAAAAAATCTGTAAAAACGAACACAAAAACTCCCCTTAGAAGATAGCTGCCTATGTAGGTGGTAAACAAGCATCAAATCTCATCAGGTTTTTGAACAGAGCCAATATCTTGCCTCTATCTTGCTTGAACATGTTTTC
>JAVLUX010000003.1:57040833-57068333 GCA_032164185.1 Moxostoma hubbsi
CCTGACCTTCCCTCCACTGTAGTAATTGTCAAGATATTGTGAATCCACACTGGAATAAAAGATTATTTAATTTTGGTAGTTTTAATTTGTTTATGATTGGTGTAGGGAAGGCAAGCGTCAGTATTATTGCTCATGCCTTGGGTTGAGTATTGAACAAACGTTTTTTTTCCTACCTAATTTGGAACGCCCAATTCCCAAGTCCTCGTGGTGGCGTAGTGACTCAATCCAGGTGGCAGAGGACGAATCTCAGTTGCCTCCGCGTCTGAGACCGTCAATCCGTGCATCTTATCACGTGGCTTATTGAGCGCGGAGACATAGCGCATGTGGATGCATCCATGCAAAACTTACCACAAGTTTTCATTTGTGACAACTGATTTTGAAACAGTGTATGTTTTTCATGTTTATACACCGGCCCCAATGACTTCTATTGTAAAAGCCTTAAGCTGCGTTCACACTGCCAGCGAGCTTGTCGCTGCAGGTCGCCAGTGGCTGGCGGTGATGTCGCTAGTGGGCGTTCCCACTACTGGTTGTCTAGTAACATTTATAAATGACATTCACGGACGCCATTTCATTGCTGTTGACATCACATGCATGCTATGTCTCCACGGTAACGCGCTCAACAAGCTACTTGATTAGATGCACTGATTGACGTCTCAGATGCGGTGGTCCTCTGCCACCCGGATTGGGGAGAGAAAGGGGAGAAAAAAAAATACAAATCTCTCTCTATATTTATTTTTTATTCAATCAACATTATACCACAGACGCTGTCAAACTTATATTGAACCTGGAATGTTCCCTTAACACACACACAAATATTGATTGTCATTTTTGGCTCTTTCGTTTATATCTCTCTCTCTCTGGTAGGGTAATCAGATTCTGAGCAGTCTTTCTCTGGACGAGTATAGAGTCACACTGAAGATGATTGAGAAGGCTATTTTGGCCACTGATCTGGCTCTCTACATGAAGTGAGTACCAGGTGCAATATACATGCTTTTCAAACTTATTAAAGACATTTAATAATTGTGACAAATATGAGTTGTGAAAATGTATGTTAAAGTGTAGCTCATTATATCTATCTATCTATCTATCTATCTATCTATCTATCTATCTATCTATCTATCTATCTATCTATCTATCTATCTATCTGTCTATCTATCTATCTATCTATCTGTCTGTCTGTCTGTCTGTCTGTCTATCTGTCTGTCATTATCTCTCTCTCGCTCTCTCTGTTTGTCTATCTATCTATCTGTCTGTCTATCATTATATATCTATCTCTCTCTGTCTGTCTATCATCTTTCTAATCGTCTGTCTGTCTATTTATGCATCATCTATCTGTCTATCTATCTATCTGTCTGTCTGTCTATGCATCATCTATCTATCTGTCTGTCTGTCTGTCTGTCTATGCATCATCTATCTGTCTATCTATGCATCATCTATCTATCTATCTATCTGTCTGTCTGTCTGTCTATGCATCATCTATCTGTCTATCTATGCATCATCTATCTATCTATCTATCTGTCTGTCTGTCATTATATATCTATCTCTCTCTGTCTGTCTGTCATCTTTCTAATCATCTGTCTGTCTATCTATCTATGCATCATCTATCTGTCTGTCTATCTATCTGTCTATCTGTCTGTATATCTATCTGTCTATCTATCTGTCTGTCTGATTATCATCTATCTATCTATCTATCTATCTGTCTGTCTATCTGTCTGTCTGTATATCTATCTGTCTATCTATCTGTCTGTCTGATTATCATCTATCTATCTATCTATCTATCTGTCTGTCTGTCTGTCTGTCTGTCTGTCTATCTATCTATCCATCTATCTATCTGTCTGTCTGTCTGTCCATCATCTATCTATCTGTCTGTCTATCTATCTGTCTGTCTGATTATCATCTATCTATCTATCTATCTATCTGTCTGTCTATCTGTCTGTCTGTATATCTATCTGTCTATCTATCTGTCTGTCTGATTATCATCTATCTATCTATCTATCTATCTGTCTGTCTGTCTGTCTGTCTATCTATCTATCTATCCATCTATCTATCTGTCTGTCTGTCTGTCCATCATCTATCTATCTATCTGTCTATCTATCTGTCTGTCTGATTATCATCTATCTATCTATCTATCTATCTGTCTGTCTGTCTGTCTGTCTGTCTGTCTATCTATCTATCCATCTATCTATCTGTCTGTCTGTCTGTCCATCATCTATCTATCTGTCTGTCTATCTATCTATCGATCTGTCTGTCTGTCTGTCTGTCCATCATCTATCTGTCTGTCTATCTATCTGTCTGTCTGTCCATCATCTTTCTATCTATCTGTCTCTCTCTCTCTCTCTGTCTGTCTATCATCTTACTAATCATCTGTCTGTCTATCTGTCTGTCTGTCTGTAATTCTTGCTCCACTCCTGTTCAACCTGTATATGCTCCCAATTAGCCAAATAATGAGAAAGAACCAAATGGCTTACCACAGCTATGCAGATGACACACAGATCTACTTAGCCCTATCACCTAACGATTACAGCCCCATTGACTCCCTGTGCCAATGTATTGATGAAGTAAACAGTTGGATGTGCCAAAACTTTCTTCAGTTAAACAAAGACAAAACTGAAGTCATTGCGTTTGGAAACAAAGATGAAGTTCTCAAGGTGAATGCATACCTTGACGCTAGGGGTCAAACAACTAAAAATCAAGTCGTGTCTCTAGAGTCAGACCTTAGTTTCAGTAGTCACGTCAAAGCAATAACTAAATCAGCATATTATCATCTGAAAAATATTGCAAGAATTAGATGCTTTGTTTCCAGTCAAGACCTAGAGAAACTTGTGCATGCTTTCATCACCAGCAGGGTGGATTATTGTAATGGACTCCTCACGGGCCTTCCCAAGAAGACCATAAGACAGTTGCAGCTCATACAGAAAAAACCCCCAGAAAATATGAACATATCACACCAGTCCTCAGGTCTATACACTGGCTCCCAGTTACATTTAGGATTGATTTTAAAGTATTATTACTGGTATATAAATCACTCAATGGGCTAGGACCTCAATATACTGCAGACATGCTCACTGAATATAAACCCAACAGATCACTCAGATCATTAGAATCACATCAGCTAGAAATACCAAGGGTTCACTCTAAGCAAGGAGAGTCTGCTTTTAGCTATTATGCCAGCCACAGCTGGAACCAGGTTCCAGAAGAGATCAGATGTGCTCCTACAGTAGTCACATTCAAATCCAGACTCAAAACACATCTGTTTAGCTGTGCATTTACTGAATGAGCACTGTGCCACTGTGTGTCCGACTGTTTGTACTGTTTTATTAGATTTTTTTTTATTCTAAACTGTTTTAATTATTCTTATTTTATTATTCTTGTTTTTTTCTTTTAATTTCTACTATGTAAAGCACTTTGAATTACCATTGTGTATGAAATGTGCTATATAAATAAACTTGCCTTGCCTTGTATCTATTTTTCTATGCAGAAAAAGAACAGAATTCTTTGAGCTAGCTAAGAACAGTCAGTTTGTGTGGGAGGATGAATATCACAGAGATCTCATGAGGTGAGTGGCAGGAGTTCATTGCCGAATGTGTTTATGCGTGAGAGATTTGAATGCATTTCTTATCTGTGATGTTGTGATGTTCTTTAGGTCAATGCTGATGACCGCATGTGATGTCTCTGCTATTACAAAACCCTGGCCAGTACAGAAGAGGGTAAGTCTTAATTATATTCAAAACTTAATTATTTAAGATGCAAATATTATTGTTTTGAAGTTCCGTTCAAAATCCACTTGGTTTCTATGATATTCTGGTCCATGCATATGACCATAGATTGACCCTGTACAACTTTGCATTGATTAAACAATTAATTTTTTGTTTTATGTTTTAAAAGATAGCTGAGCTGGTTGCCACAGAGTTCTTTGAACAAGGTGACAAGGAGCGGAAAGAGCTAAACATTGAACCTATCGTAAGTGCTTCACTAATGTGTCTTATACAAGATTGCAGCAGTTGAGTTTAGGAAAAGGTCGATGACCCCTATATACAAGATATGGTAACCGGGAGGGAGATAAAGTGACAGTAAACATGTGACTGTTTTCTATTGAAGGATCTGATGAACAGAGAGAAGCGGGATAAAATACCCAGCATGCAAGTGTCTTTCATTGATGCCATTTGCACACAGTTATATGAGGTAGATCACTCTTCTAATTTACATTTATTGCCTTTTACACCTTATTTAGACAGGATGCAGGCCAGGCTCAAACCTGCATCCCTGGGAGCATGTGCACAACCGCTGCACCACAGCACAAACTTAAGAAGCATTTCTACATCTAGACAATCATATTTATTAGTATAATAATTAGTGTAATAACTATTGTGTAATAGTTTTTTAATTTTAAGGTTTATGCCTTTCAGTTCAAAATGTCATCAGATTGAATTGAGTAAATATTTTAAGTTGAATTTAATTTATTAAAAAAAATACACAATTCAATTTGATAGAATTTTGCGATGAAAATGAGTTGCATAAATCTAAATAGGCTACTTTTCATACACTCAATATTTCATAATAAAAGTCCCTCAAATTGAACTGGGGCATCTTTCACAAAATAAAATTATATAATTGTTAAATATTTAAATATAACTATGTATAATTATTTCATCATTATATATTGAATTATTGTATATGAGGGGCTCTCAGCAAATATTTGTATATGCGATTAATTGCGATTAATCACAATTAATTAATCGGGACATAATGTAATTAATTCAATTAAAAATTGTTATCGATTGACAGCTCTAATATATATATATATATATACACCTGTATATATTTTAAGATTTACACATTTCAATTTCATAAAATTCCATCAAATTTAAATGTGAAATCCTATTATTTTAATTTTGTTAAACATTACACAAATTAATTTTATGGAATTTTTATTATGAAATTTAAAAAGTCTTAAAATAGGCTGAAATATTATTAGTGAATAGCTACAAATACTTTCAATTATTTGAAGATTTACTCATTTCACTTTTATAACAGAATTCCACTCAATTAAATTAAATGAATTAAAATTAAATAAATGAATAAAACGTAATATTGTAAGTTTATTCATTTAACTTTGTTGAAAATGTTCAATTTTGTTATGAAATTGAAATGTAGAAATCTTGAAACTATTTTAGTTTCTTAATAACATTTTATTGAATTAATCTTTAAGTAAATAAAATAAAAAAATATGAAAAAAAACTGAAATTGAAATGCGCAAAAATAGGCTAAATATTTTTTGAGTGTATTACAAGACAGGATTTGTACCTTTATTGCTTAAAATAAATGGTTGGACAGCAATTTATACCTCCTCTACCAACCGGTGCCTAAAAACACATTTTACTGGCTGTGATTTTACTACGCTTTAAACAAAGTCATTAATGTCTAGATCTAGAGTGACTTGACTTCCTGTAATCGGATGGTCTTCTGTGTGCCCAGGCATTGACGGGCATCTCAGAGAGCTGCTCCCCTCTGCTGGACGGCTGCAGGAAGAACAGGCAGAATTGGAAGATGCTGGCTGAACAAGGAGAGGAAAGAGCTTTACTCAACGGAGGACTGTAACGGCTCTGTAGACACACACACTTTCTCGGACCCATCATCCATCACTCCCGGCCCCTTCTTCTAGAGACTAAAAGGAGTTTGTAATTACAATGACAAAAGCTTGAACCCTCGCTGGTTTAGTCCTTTGATTGCTCCTGCAATTTCAATAACGTAAGCGGCATCGGAGCAGCGTTTTGGGAGGTTGGATTAAAGATGTAGCAGATGAAAATAACTACTCCAAGACTTATCCGGAAAAAGAAAAGTATGCATGAATCTTTACCTGTCCAGGTAGTGCCGTGGGTACTAAAGATGGTGATTGAGGTTTTAAAACTGTGAGTAAACCATTTAGATGCAAGTTTAGCGCTGCATACTGTCAATAACCACAGAAAATAATTCAGACTTGCCTTTCTGTCTTTAAAAACAAGCAACTTGTGCATTTACAGTACTGAGCTTACAATGGGAGTCTATGGGCCGAGCAGCTTATAATTTAATAAAAGCACTATTATATTTCTATCAGGAGGACCCGCAGACTGAGTGAATTTAAGATGATATTTATTTGATGAATATAAAACAGAAAAGTAACGTCTGTCTTTGGCATACGCCCCGTCTGGCGGTCCGAAGAAGTTGTAATTGGAACCGTCATGTCCTGCCGGAGATAGGAGGCAGGGGCGAGGAGCCTACCCCCGTGCAGCCGGGACTCAACAGGTGGTCCTGGGGTGGAGGAGGTTCACAACAGCAATGCAGACTTATAAAGCAATGACTGACATGTGATTGGCTTGGAGTTACCCCGCTAATGGTGCGATGATGTACAGCCGCTAGAACTACGCTGCGCTAACATTTACATTAATTCTTCTGTTAAAACTCACGTATTATATATTAAATTGACGTTTTTATGGTCATTTTAGGGTCATGCCAACGAAGTTGAAAAATTGGATTCACTTTTTTGTCACGATTTTGTCACACATCGTTTACATCTTGTGGCTATACTTTTGAAACAGTGAGTATTTAATTTTTTTTAATAAATTGGCCCCATTGACTTCCATTGTAAGTGCCTCACTGTAACCTTGATTTTTGCCTTTTTTAAAGAAAAAGAGGGACGAGTCGCAACGATTTTTATGGTAATCAACATTATGCTGTCGATTGAGCTTAACTTGTACTGAACCCGGAATATTCCTTTAATTCTTTCATGCAGGTTGTGTAAATCATCTTTTCTGCAGTGGGACTACTTTTCTAGGCGCAAGAATTTCTGACTATAAGTTACTGAGATAAGTCGTGTGGGATGTACATTTTTCTGCTCTCCTTGCGAAAGTTTCCGGCTTTACATGGTCATGACAGGAGTTGACAGATTTTCATAGCTTTACATAGACAAGGTTGGGGCGGCTGTGTCTCAGGTGGTAGAGCGGGTCGGCCGCTAATCGCAGGGTTGGCGGTTTGATTCCCGGCCCACATGACTCCACATGCCGAAGTGTCCTTGGGCAAGACACTGAACCCCAAGTTGCTCCCAATGGCAGGCTAGTGCCTTGCATGGCAGCTCTGCCACCATTGATACGTGTGTGAATGGGACACAGTGTAAAGCGCTTTGGTAACCGCTAAGTTTAAAAAAGGCACTATTTAAGTGCAGACCATTTACATAGACAAGGTTAAGTGTGTGATTTTACCACACTACTCTTATATTAACTAGGGCTGGGTAGAAATGTTTATTTTCTATTGAGTCCCAAGATCAATCGTTTACTTTTACTAAGAATTTTGCATCTGTTTATGTTGTGTTTTTTATATTATATCTAGGGCTGTCGATTTAACATGTTAATTCAGTGCGATTAATTATATATAAAATAACGCGCTTAAAAAACTAGTGCAATTAATCATGCCCCCGTACCTTAAGGAAGATTCCAGAGCAATTCAAGCTTGTAGTACCACCTGTTGCCTCCAGGGGGCAGTAAGCGAATCTCCAGCAGTATAGGCAACGTGCAGCTTACACAGAGAACAAACCACACTTACCGACAGCAGACATCACATTGTTACGTTCAAAACAGCTTAATGGAGGGCAAATCCAAACGCAGGGATCTCAGGATGTGTTTTTCTAAGTTTCAAACTTAATTTAACTTGACACAGCAACCTAATACATTTTACGACGCAGCGCAACCGAGACGCACCAAAAGCATCCGTGTGACACAAGTGTACACTGACTCGTCCTTAAACAAGCCCTTATAATAGATCAATAATGTGACAATAAACTATATATTATTTAATCGGCATACCATGTAATTAATTAGATAAAAAATGTTAATTGATTGACAGCCCTAATTATATCTGTTAAACAAATAGCAATTGAACTGCATAATTTTGGCCTTTCATATGTGAGCAAAATGGACAGAACTGAAATACACCAAAATGAATCAGAACCAAATGAACCCTATCGAAATCAGAGTTGAATCGAGAGCTCGTAAATTGGTATCAAATCAAATTGGGAAATCTGTGTAGATACCCAGCCCTAATATTAACACGTATTATGTTTATTGTTTACGTCCTGTGGCTATATTTCCAAAACAGCTTGTATTATAATGTTTATTCCAGATCAATGCCTTGCCTCATAGACTTTCATTGTAAGTCCATTACTGTACACACAAATTATGAATGAACGTTACATTTAAATAGTGCTTTTCTGACACTACACTCAAAGCGCTTTACACAGTGAACGGGACTTTCTTCAACCACCACCAGTGTGCAACATCCACCTGGATGATGCAACGGCCGGCGCAGTGCACCAGTACAATCACCAGCTATTGGTGGAGAGGAGAGAGTAGAGTGATGTAGCCAACTAATGCATTTGGATTATTAGGAGGCCATGATTGATAAGGGCCAATGGGAGGAATTTGGCCAGGGTTACACCCTTACCCTTCACAAGAAGTGTCCTGTGATTTTAATGACCACAGAGAGTCAGGACCTCAGTGTAATGGCTCATCCAAAGGACAGTGTCTTTTTACAGTATAGTGTCCCCATCACGATATTGGCGCATTAGGACCTACACAGTCCGCAGGGTGAGCTCCCCCTGCTGGCCTCCCTCATACCACTTCCAGCAGCAACCTTAGTTTCCCCAGGAGGTGTCCCATCCAGGTACTGACCAGACTCAACCCTGCTTAGCTTCAGTAGGCAACCAGTCTTGAGCTATAGGGTATAAATGTCTGTATTCACAAGGGATGACTTTAATATATTTTGTGATAATCCTCATAATCCCATAAATGCTGTCGATATATTTTACCTTGTATTGAATCCTGAACATTCTGTTAACTATCCTACACAAGCTCTATAAAAGGGCATTGGCACTGTAATATATTCTTGTATCCTCATTTACTGAATTTCTGAAATAAATGCACATATTACATTTTTATGTTGCTACTTTGCACTGCTAAAGCCGACATCAATGGAACCTGTTGATTAAAAGTCAATGGATAAGATTTTTTCCACTGTTTGCCCATTTCCATGTAACTTTGTACAAAAGTAGAGCTGTTCAGGTTGTAGTCAGCCGACCCGGAAGAGAATTCGCCATGGGTTCCCTCTGGATTTGACCATAAGTAAATGAGTAAAATAAGGTCTGTGGTAAACATTACTTGATGATACGTGGACTTTTTGTTCTACAACATATATTACACACAGTCAAAATATACGTATATCATCAAGCATTGTTTACCATATGTAATCGGTCCTATTCGGCCCTCTCCGAGTGGGATTCGAACCGGGGTCTCCAGCATGGGAGGTGTGCACGCTAACGAGGAGGCTGAAGGCTACGAGCCCTAGCGTTAGTTGCTAGTGCACCTAATGAGAGGGAGTGAGGTTTACACACACTTCACAGCACGTACCAGCTGGCTCCCATTACACTCACCCCCCTAAACCTCACTCCCATCCGGGTCATGGCACCACTGTAACCGTTCCTGAACGACTAGCATCAGTCGCTAGTGCACCTCTTGTGCCAGGGGAGTGATGTTTACACACACTTCACAGCACGTACCAGCTGGCTCCCATTACACTCATCCCCCTAAACCTCACTCCCATCAGGGTCACGGCACCACTGCAACTGGCCCTGTTCGACCTGCTCCGAGTGGGATTCGAACCGGGGTATCCGGCATAGGAGGTGGGCGCTCTAACGAGGAGGCTAAAGCCCATAGCATTGGCCGCTAGTGCGCCAGTCTTGAGCCAAGGGAGTGAGGTTTACACACACTTCACAGCACGTACCAGGTGGCTCCCATTACACTCACTCTCCTAAACCTTACTTCCATCCGGGTCACAGCACCACTGTAACCGTTCCTGATTTACCTGCTCTGAGGGGGATTCGAACAGGGGTCTCCGGCATGGGAGGCGGGCACTCTAATGAGGCTAAAGCCCCTAGCATCGACCGCTAGTGCGCCCCTTGAGGAAGGGGAGTGAGGTTTACACACACTTCACAGCACGTACCAGCTGGCTCCCATTACACACAGACCTTATTTTACACAAAAGCTAAAAAAACGTTATAAAAACCCAGAGGGAACCCATACCGAATTACACTTCCGGCCTACAAATTGACGTCACAGCTACCTGTGAACGTATTTTAATTTACCGATATTTGTCATCTATTCCACAAATGTGTGAAATTCTTTGTTAATCACATGTACACCCCCACAAAGCAAATATACATTTTGAAGTGGAGTTGAAACAAGAAATCTGTAGAAATGTTCAAGTTGAATATACTGTAAATGTGTTTAAAAGGAAACGTGATACATTTTCTTGACTTTGTTGTTGGATCTAGTATATATATGATTTAACTCTGTTATCCTACATCTATAATACTTCAACTTTTTTTTTTTTTTACAATGTATTATTTAAGAGGCATCTCATGAAAAGGCGTTTAAATGCATTTTTCCTTGTAATTCACTTGAAGGCCCCATGACATCAGTTTATATTCTTCTTCTTCCTTTGTTTACGTATTTCTTATTGAAACTTGACACAGCCTAGGCAGGATATTTCAAAGGGCTCATTATAGGTTTTAAATTTACTTCAAAGCCATGAACCATGAGTTTCTACTTACTATTGCTAGTCTGAGGCAGTTGGTATTAGATGGAGGGACATACTTATTCTAGAGATGTTATGTATATTTAAGCACTAAGGTATGAGATCATGGCTTAATGCTGTTTTTGGCTTCAATACAGTGCAATAGTCAGAAGCTCCGGAAGTCAAAATCACATTAATTTATCCCAGACACAAATTGATTTTCAACAAAAGGTCTATGGAAGAAATGAACAAGGAAAACACTGTATTTTTAAGTAAATGCATCCTTATGCAAGAACATACATGACATATAAACGACATTTAGTTGGCCTCTACAGGTGCTACATAGTTAACTTGATGAACAGGCATTTCCCAACAAACTTGCAATGCTTTGACCAATCAGCATCCAGAACTTGATAGATCCATTTTAAACTAGCAATTTAATAGTTCCTCATGGTCATCCATAAATACTTTTCTTGGGATAAAAAAAGGTAACGCTGCTTTTCTGCCTCTTCTCACGCTAATGCGGCCATCTTGTGTCTTTAAACTGCACCATCAGCAAATGAAACTCCACTTTGTTGTCCATAGACATCACATTCAAAGAAATGCGCCATCCCGCTTTACATGCAACACATTTGCATCCTTTAAGCGGTCTCAAATTTTCGTAATCGGGTTGAGATGCTAGTCTCTACTATTTGTGGTTGTGGCACGCTTTTAGCTCTGGTGACAAGCGAATTGCTCTCGCTTACCATTGCAGCTTTTAATTACCGTGACGCTGCTTTTACAAGGCAAAATAGCCATCGCTGACCTCATGATAGAGAGCGACGCCCTCAAAAACATTGTATAAACAAATACAATCTTAGTAAACAAATTTATTGTCCGTTTAGGAAATACATTTAAAATGACAACATAAGAAATGAGCTTTATATAGATATATACAAAAGACAGAAACAGTGGTAACAGAACACAGCCGCAGAAAACATTGAGCAATCACATGGAGTTTGTCCTCTTGTAGGCCACCATACTGTTAACCTTGTGAATGGAAGTAGTGAAGGACCGCAGACGGACCTCTTCTGATTGGTCGATGAGTTGAGGACCAGACTCCTCCCATTGCTCAGGTACCTCCAGGTCTTTGTCTGTGTAGATCAGAAGGTCGAAGGCACCTGTATTGATATAAAGTATTAAAATAGTGCTGATCAAATCATGTACCCAACAATCAATCATCATCATAGGAAGTTGTTAAAGTTACTCCATCAACTGGTGTCATAACGAGTACTGATATCTACACTTTCCACACTTTTGACCCCAAAAAGTAGATAAACTTAAAAACATCGACTTCACATTGTAGTGTGGAAGAAGACGGAAGGTGTGTTTGAGTTCATGCAGCACTGTGCAAACCGATCTGCACTGTACGTGAAGCAGTGCATGTTGGGTAGCAATTTTGTCCGACTTGAAACGGCTCCACCGGCGCGCCATAGTGACATATGCCATCAAAGTACCGCGAGATTGATTCGAGAGCAGCCGCGTGGCACAGCCGGTGCAGTTTCTCCAGAGCGGCTGCACGAGCTCTGAATGACGACAGTTTATCCACGATTGGCCAGACTCACAATATGCCAACAGTTACATGGGCAGCCAACGGTTCATGGGCAGCGTTCACAATGGCATACTTCACATACTACTGCTATATCAGTCTATGGCCTGCCATTACAAATTGTGGTTATTCTGACACCAGTGTGGCAAAAACTCCCAAATCCATGTTTTTATAACTTTACATCATGTTTATTATAGTATAAATGATTCAATATACGGACTCCTTTATTGGTATTAAAATGATATAGGCTTTTATCGGACTTTCTTTTTGTAAACACAACAGGTATCAAGCAACACACAAACATTTCAAATAAATCTTATGTAAAATTCAAGCATCTGAATTCCTCTTCGTCCGTAAATAAAGCAACAATCATTGCCCGATCTTCCGTGACTGATTTAGGTTCAGCACGAGACGGTAAAGCCAAAGTGACCGGCTTGACGGCTCTTCAACTCCCCCAACGGTAAATCGAGATGCAGTTCAAGTCGAACGCCCCTGGAGATATCTGAAAACTATGATGTATTTGTCGTCATGTGATCCATTCAACCCAAAACAATCAAGATGGCGGCCCATGCTGCAGTGGCGTTGTTGTTCCTGTTATTCCCTTTGAATGCGTGAGTTACTTTGTACAACCTTCCCAATGCATCCCTTCAAAGGCGACGCAAATGCTGAAATGCGGTCCGGCGACGAAACAGGAGGACAATTGCATTTCGGCTCGTAAATGGAACGATGATTTTCCGCATGCGCAGTAAGGGGATTTAAGAGTTTTGGTACGTTGAAGTGTGGAAGAGCAACTGTTGGGAAGAGCTTGAAAACGCCAGTGTGGACGGAGAGTTTTCAGATGTATCCGGATTAATGTGGACGCACCCTTAAATGCCTCCGATTTACCATTGAACTCAACTCATATCACTACACCAGCAGCTCTCAATATTTTTTGGTCACGCCACCCTTTGAAAAAAAAAAAAAATTAAATTTGAATATTGAAATTTCTGACATTATTTTCTCTCCCGATTCTTCCGTGAAACACAAGGAAAAAAAGGGATGAGGGGAGTGCGACTGTCAAGCTGCAAAAGCACCATAAAAGTCGTCCATGTCATTCGTACGCTATATTTAAATTCTTCCGAATCCATATGAAGAACGAAATGTAAGTGTTAATTCATCTATCGACTTGTTCGAATCTGGCATGCGCACAAATGCATCATTGTTTACATTAGTGCAGCACAGTAAGCGCACCTGACAACTCCAAATATAAATGCTCGAGGTGTTTATATTTAAAGTAAAATAATTGTAGGTACAAAAGGGCTTTAAGTAGATAAGATTTCAAAGCCCTCGTTCACATCGTGCAATATGATCCCTGCACAGCGACTTCCGGTGACGTGACAGATCGCCGTTGCGAACGAAAATACAAGTTGAGTGGTGGTGTAGTGGTCTAAAGCACAGAACTGTTAAGCAGAAGGTTGCTGGTTTGATCCCCACAGCCACCACCATTGTGCCCTTGAGCAAGACACTTAACTAATGTATAGTCCATTACCAAAAACCAGACAGTTATCGTGCAGCTATGGCTGTGAATGGAAATGACTCTTGAACAGTCACAGATGTACTTACATGCAGTCTCTAACAAAGGCAGGAACGTGACAGTGGCCGTGATCTGCCGGATGACAGAACGGATTTCCTCTTGAATGGCTTTTATGGACTTCTCCTTTGGGGCGCTGTACATATGTACATATTAAGATTGATCAGGAAAGTATATTACAATCAAATACATTTTTAAAGGTTTTGTCCCTTTAGAAGTGACTGAATTCATCTGAGGTATGTAATTCAGTCATTTCAACCACATACCCGCTCTCCTTTGCTGCCTTGTCGCACTCTATGTCAAACTGCCATCGCTCCAGCACCTCATTCGTCTCCAGGCATGTGATGACCACCACCAGCTTCTGCACCGTGCACTCAAACAACCATTCTGCAGAGAAAACAACCAATGTGACCAATGGCAAAGTAAAATTACACATTCACCTAGAAGATATTTTGAAGGCTATATGAGGTGAAGTCAATGGGGTCCTAGCTCCAAAAATGACAAAAGGCAGCCCATATGTAACCCATATGACTTGAGTGGTTTAATAAATGTCTTCTGAAGCGATACATTCGGTTTGGGTGAGAAACATATTACATTGAACTCTTTATTAACTGTAAATCTCTTGAACAGTGTAGGCTTCAAGATGGTCATTCTTTGACGCTGTACGCAGACTTGCCCGGTATTATTATA
The DNA here is from genome assembly GCA_032164185.1 of Moxostoma hubbsi. Classification (NCBI taxonomy): domain Eukaryota; kingdom Metazoa; phylum Chordata; class Actinopteri; order Cypriniformes; family Catostomidae; genus Moxostoma; species Moxostoma hubbsi. The sequence goes on from JAVLUX010000003.1 coordinate 57,055,281, forward strand.
AAGGGTTTTTCCTGCATTGCCCATAATATGTTGATAAGTCTCGAAGATCCGGACTTTGAAACCCCATTTCTGTACTTGCCCTTATATTTACAATGCAATGCCAGAAGCTTAGGTAGGACCACGGATGGCTCCTAATTTCTGTGGTTTGGTCAGTGAAGCTAGTCTTTCTAAATGACAGAAATAACGTGTTGTTCAGTTTGATTTCACATAGCACCTTCAAGTTAAAAACTCAAAAGGTTGTGGGGATCGAACCAGCAACCTTCTGATTACCAGTTATGCGCTTTAGCCCACTACGCCACCACCACTCCATGTCATTCTAACAGCCTCAAGGCCCTTCAAAAGCCTTCAAAAGCCTTGTCCCATTATTTTGGAGTGGTGGTGGCAAAGTGGGCTAAAGCACATAACTGGTAATCAGAAGGTTGCTGGTTCGATCCCCACAGCCACCACCATTGTGTCCTTGAGCAAGGCACTTAACTCCAGGTTGCTCCGTGGGGGGGATTGTCCCAGTAAGTCGCTTTGAATAAAAGTGTCTGCCAAATGCATAAATGTAATGCAAGATACTAACATGCATCAGTCACCACCAAAGACCATTTTAACCCAGGAAAAACCCTGCATCATACATCAATAAGACATTGCATTTTCATTTTCCATCAAAACTTTTGGTGACCGCGAAAACCCCCTCATCTTACGACTAAATGAATGAACATCAGAGGGTATGTTGAAAGATACAATTCAACTTACTAAAATGTGTCCTATCTTATGTAATCAACAAATCTGTTAAAGGGGTCATGTCATGAGGAATACAATTTTCCTTGATACTTTGACATATAAGAGGTCCTTTTACTATAAAAACCTTAGCTTTGCTTTCTTGCTATTTTTAAAGGGTTAGTAACATTTATGCATTTGGCAGATACTTATTACAGGGACAATCCCCCCGGAGCAACCTGGAGTTAAGTGCCTTACTCAAGAACACAATGGTGGTGGCTGTGGGGATCAAACCAGCAACCTTCTGATTACCAGTTATGTGCTTTAGCTCACTACGCCACCACCAATCCAAAATCACCCAAAAATGAAAATCACATAATTTACTCACCCTCAATTGGACCCGTGAAGACCTCTAACGCACACACGCCAAGTGACAATCTTGTCCCCAGTCTATTCTCGGCAATGTGTTGCCACAACGTTACTTCTTAAAGTATTAATCGCAAGCCGTTGCGATATGCATATCGCGATACATTTTCGATGTTTCGATAAATGCAATATGTCGTGGTGCCCTACAACACTGTGTAGGGTTTTTGTACAGTGCTTGGGAGCGTGCGCCAAGCATGAGGAAGTGTGTGAACGAGCTTCTCTCATGAACGCAACATGGAGACTGCAGATGTTAAGATTTATAGTGCATAAGGACTTAAATTATGGTCTGTTTCTCACCCAAAGTGATCACATCGCTTCAGCAGACATGGATTAAATCACTTGAGTTGTATGGATTGCTTTTATGCTGCCTTTATGTGCTTTCTGGAGCTTACATTGTACGGACAAACATCATTCAATATATTGTTGTACGAGTTTGAGGCTGCGTAAATGATGTTTTTATCAATCTGTAAAGACGGTGTTTGTAATGAACCTTTGAGTTGTGAGATGACATTGGTGAGGTAGTTCTTCAGCTTGCTGTCAGTGGTCAGCTGAAGGCTCATGTCATACTGTGTGACTCTGGTGAAGGTCTCTGCTGGGTAGATTCCTCGCTGGTACAAGATGCTGTTGATACCAAATGCTACCAGAGGACGACAAACACATCAATAAATACCTATTTGTTAACTGAAACAAAGAAAATCAATCACAGCGCATAAATACAAAAAATTAAATAACACAATTACTAACGCACTGAATAACGTTCAATCAACGTTTTGTCAGATCTAGTCTTTTTCAAACGAATCTTTGCACCTCACGAAGTGATTCCGACTCGGTGAGTCACGATTCAAAGTAAGGGATTACTCTTAATTTGTCAGTAATTTAATTACAGTTACTTCTGATGTAATTGCGTTAAATACTGTATAGACTACAGAACAATTGTATATTATAAAGCAATAGTTATTTTAAAATCTAAATTTTACGTCTAATGTTAAAATATGTTTTCTAATTTAACGCTGCCCCTTTAAATTCTTTGGCCAGTTCATGAATAATTTATTAGATTTTATATAATTTATTTGAAAGAATTAAAAGAACGGTTTCATGTCTATTCTTCATCCGGTCGAGGTTGAATTAGGAAGTAATTATTAATCAGTAACGTACTTTTCAGACAGATTAATTAGCATAGTAATCGAATTACAATGTAGAAGATGTAATTAATTATTTGTTTTAGAGTAACTTACCCAACACTACCACTTTTTTTTTTTTAATATGCCGTTTATGATCGGTGTGATTCGTTGAGGAATCGTTTGCGAAAGCATCGAATCTTTTTTTCACAAACTTAATAAACAAGCTGTATTAGAGCAAACTAGCACTGAATGTGCATCTGATAAACGCCTCATCAATCCGAATATTTTAAATAACTGAAACAAAGAGAGAATATTTGTCAAAATGACATTTAATTTATTCAAAAACATACAAAAACATTCAACGACGCGTTTTATTACTTACAGAAGAATTCAGCAACAAGCTCCGCACTTCCTTTCAGTGTGATCCCTTTCAGCGTCTTCGACATCTTAAATGTAGTTTAATTCAGGTCAGTTTATGCCTGAACAATGTTTCGCTGCTTCTTGCTTCTCTCGACCGCCGATCAGTTTGAATTCAGACGCTGCGTCTGACGTAGCGCTTACGTCATTACGACAAAACGGAACTGCCCGATTTCTTCTTCGACGTCATGTGAGGTTTTATGGCGGTTGGCAAGATGGCTTCCGGTGCATTACCGCCGCAGACGGTGGAGTGTGAAGCATCAATGGGAAGGTAAATCAATTCTCCCGTCTGTTATTTTAAGATATCTTACCACATGTGCGGCAATAAAACAAAGTTACTCAGAAGTCCTTCGAGCACAAAAATATCCAAATGTCAATTTTTTTTATTTTATTTTATTTCTTATTTTTTTATTATCACAAGTCTGAGGTATGTCAATGATGAGCAACAACATTGATTTTGATGCATTATAATTTTTTGTGGTGTCAGATTAAAAAAAAAAAAAAAAAAAACTCGCAACTCAGGCCCTTGGCTTAGAGGACAAAAATGTCAGCGTCAAAAAACTGCCATCAAAATATTTTATATCAATATGATTTTCCACTTTCAATTAGTTATTTTTTTTTAACTAACATCAATCCTGATCATAACTAATCATAACTACCAAATATTTTTAAATTTTAAGGATTTTAACCCTTTAACTGTCAGTTTGTTGACATAATGCCACTGTTGTTTTTCCACACACACACATTTCGCAATACACACATAAAAACATACTCTGACATCCATACCAACACACACACACACACACACACACACACACACACACACAATTTCAGCTGCATCATGTATTTAATTGTCCTGCAGGTCTCTATAATACAGCAAACAGAAAAACAGAAAATAGGGGAAAAGCTTGTATTTGCTCCACAGGCTAAACATGTGAAAAATGGCGCCACCTGGTGGAAAGATTTCTTATTGCAGGATCCATACAGATATGCAGCTAGCATACATCCTAGCATAAATAGGATGCTACTATGGATTTATCCATGCTATGTTTTTAGTCATTTATGCAAGGAAATTAAATTAGTAGGAGTACGTGCTCCTCAAATGCTCTTTCTACATTGCAGGACTGTTTTTTACAAGCACATCTGTTCAGGCGATGAGGAGTGAAGGGCGTTTAGTCATTTAAACGTGTTCTTCTTGGCCATATCTGTTTATTAAAAAAATCTGTTTCAAAAGCCGCAAGACATAAACAATATGCGTGTTCACATGATTTTAGTGTGATAGAATTGCTCTCAATCCTAATCTGTGTTTATTCAGTGTTGGGTGTAATTTGATTACATAGTAATTAGTTACTGTAATCAGTTATTTAAAATTACTTTTAAAGTCACAAAGTAGTGTAATGCATTATATTTCAAATTCGTGTAATCTGATTACAGTTACTGGCACACTTTATCACGCTAAAATCATGTTAACATGTACAATGTTTACTTGTGTGTTTGAATGTTTCTGGACTTGCACCTTTAACTTCTATTGCAAGTGCCTCAATGTAACTGTGATGAGACAACATTAAAAGTGCTGCTGATTGAGCTTACCTTTACCTGTCTAAGCTTACCTTTACTTGTCTAAGCTACTTTACCTGTCTTAGCTTACCTTTACCTGTCTAAGCTTACCTTTACCTGTCTAAGCTTACCTTTACTTGTCTAAGCTACTTTACCTGTCTAAGCTTACCTTTACCTGTCTAAGCTTACCTTTACCTGTCTAAGCTTACCTTTACTTGTCTAAGCTACTTTACCTGTCTAAGCTTACCTTTACCTGTCTAAGCTTACCTTTACCTGTCTAAGCTTACCTTTACTTGTCTAAGCTACTTTACCTGTCTAAGCTTACCTTTACCTGTCTAAGCTTACCTTTACCTGTCTAAGCTTACCTTTACTTGTCTAAGCTACTTTACCTGTCTAAGCTTACCTTTACCTGTCTAAGCTTACCTTTACCTGTCTAAGCTTACCTTTACTTGTCTAAGCTACTTTACCTGTCTAAGCTACTTTACCTGTCTAAGCTTACCTTTACCTGTCTAAGCTTACCTTTACTTGTCTAAGCTACTTTACCTGTCTAAGCTTACCTTTACCTGTCTAAGCTTACCTTTACTTGTCTAAGCTACTTTACCTGTCTAAGCTTACCTTTACCCGTCTAAGCTTACCTTTACTTGTCTAAGCTTACCTTTACCTGTCTAAGCTACTTTACCTGTCTAAGCTTACCTTTACCTGTCTAAGCTTACCTTTACTTGTCTAAGCTACTTTACCTGTCTAAGCTTACCTTTACCTGTCTAAGCTTATCTTTACCTGTCTAAGCTTACCTTTACTTGTCTAAGCTTACCTTTACCTGTCTAAGCTTACCTTTACTTGTCTAAGCTTACCTTTACCTGTCTAAGCTACTTTACCTGTCTAATCTTACCTTTACCTGTCTAAGCTTACCTTTACCTGTCTAAGCTTACCTTTACCTGTCTAAGCTTACCTTTACTTGTCTAAGCTTACCTTTACCTGTCTAAGCTACTTTACCTGTCTAATCTTACCTTTACCTGTCTAAGCTTACCTTTACTTGTCTAAGCTACTTTACCTGTCTAAGCTTACCTTTACTTGTCTAAGCTTACCTTTACCTGTCTAAGCTACTTTACCTGTCTAATCTTACCTTTACCTGTCTAATCTTACCTTTACCTGTCTAAGCTTACCTTTACTTGTCTAAGCTACTTTACCTGTCTAATCTTACCTTTACCTGTCTAATCTTACCTTTACCTGTCTAAGCTTACCTTTACTTGTCTAAGCTTACCTTTACCTGTCTAAGCTTACCTTTACTTGTCTAAGCTTACCTTTACCTGTCTAAGCTACTTTACCTGTCTAATCTTACCTTTACCTGTCTAAGCTTACCTTTACTTGTCTAAGCTACTTTACCTGTCTAAGCTTACCTTTACCTGTCTAAGCTTACCTTTACTTGTCTAAGCTACTTTACCTGTCTAAGCTTACCTTTACCCGTCTAAGCTTACCTTTACTTGTCTAAGCTTACCTTTACCTGTCTAAGCTACTTTACCTGTCTAAGCTTACCTTTACTTGTCTAAGCTACTTTACCTGTCTAAGCTACTTTACCTGTCTAAGCTTACCTTTACCTGTCTAAGCTTACCTTTACTTGTCTAAGCTACTTTACCTGTCTAAGCTTACCTTTACCTGTCTAAGCTTACCTTTACTTGTCTAAGCTACTTTACCTGTCTAAGCTTACCTTTACCCGTCTAAGCTTACCTTTACTTGTCTAAGCTTACCTTTACCTGTCTAAGCTACTTTACCTGTCTAAGCTTACCTTTACCTGTCTAAGCTTACCTTTACTTGTCTAAGCTACTTTACCTGTCTAAGCTTACCTTTACCTGTCTAAGCTTATCTTTACCTGTCTAAGCTTACCTTTACTTGTCTAAGCTTACCTTTACCTGTCTAAGCTTACCTTTACTTGTCTAAGCTTACCTTTACCTGTCTAAGCTACTTTACCTGTCTAATCTTACCTTTACCTGTCTAAGCTTACCTTTACCTGTCTAAGCTTACCTTTACCTGTCTAAGCTTACCTTTACTTGTCTAAGCTTACCTTTACCTGTCTAAGCTACTTTACCTGTCTAATCTTACCTTTACCTGTCTAAGCTTACCTTTACTTGTCTAAGCTACTTTACCTGTCTAAGCTTACCTTTACTTGTCTAAGCTTACCTTTACCTGTCTAAGCTACTTTACCTGTCTAATCTTACCTTTACCTGTCTAATCTTACCTTTACCTGTCTAAGCTTACCTTTACTTGTCTAAGCTACTTTACCTGTCTAATCTTACCTTTACCTGTCTAATCTTACCTTTACCTGTCTAAGCTTACCTTTACTTGTCTAAGCTTACCTTTACCTGTCTAAGCTTACCTTTACTTGTCTAAGCTTACCTTTACCTGTCTAAGCTTACCTTTACTTGTCTAAGCTTACCTTTACCTGTCTAAGCTACTTTACCTGTCTAATCTTACCTTTACCTGTCTAAGCTTACCTTTACCTGTCTAAGCTTACCTTTACCTGTCTAAGCTTACCTTTACTTGTCTAAGCTTACCTTTACCTGTCTAAGCTACTTTACCTGTCTAATCTTACCTTTACCTGTCTAAGCTTACCTTTACTTGTCTAAGCTACTTTACCTGTCTAAGCTTACCTTTACTTGTCTAAGCTTACCTTTACCTGTCTAAGCTACTTTACCTGTCTAATCTTACCTTTACCTGTCTAATCTTACCTTTACCTGTCTAAGCTTACCTTTACTTGTCTAAGCTACTTTACCTGTCTAATCTTACCTTTACCTGTCTAATCTTACCTTTACCTGTCTAAGCTTACCTTTACTTGTCTAAGCTTACCTTTACCTGTCTAAGCTTACCTTTACTTGTCTAAGCTTACCTTTACCTGTCTAAGCTACTTTACCTGTCTAATCTTACCTTTACCTGTCTAAGCTTACCTTTACTTGTCTAAGCTACTTTACCTGTCTAAGCTTACCTTTACCTGTCTAAGCTTACCTTTACTTGTCTAAGCTACTTTACCTGTCTAAGCTTACCTTTACCCGTCTAAGCTTACCTTTACTTGTCTAAGCTTACCTTTACCTGTCTAAGCTACTTTACCTGTCTAAGCTTACCTTTACTTGTCTAAGCTACTTTACCTGTCTAAGCTACTTTACCTGTCTAAGCTTACCTTTACCTGTCTAAGCTTACCTTTACTTGTCTAAGCTACTTTACCTGTCTAAGCTTACCTTTACCTGTCTAAGCTTACCTTTACTTGTCTAAGCTACTTTACCTGTCTAAGCTTACCTTTACCCGTCTAAGCTTACCTTTACTTGTCTAAGCTTACCTTTACCTGTCTAAGCTACTTTACCTGTCTAAGCTTACCTTTACCTGTCTAAGCTTACCTTTACTTGTCTAAGCTACTTTACCTGTCTAAGCTTACCTTTACCTGTCTAAGCTTATCTTTACCTGTCTAAGCTTACCTTTACTTGTCTAAGCTTACCTTTACCTGTCTAAGCTTACCTTTACTTGTCTAAGCTTACCTTTACCTGTCTAAGCTACTTTACCTGTCTAAGCTTACCTTTACCTGTCTAAGCTTACCTTTACCTGTCTAAGCTTACCTTTACTTGTCTAAGCTACTTTACCTGTCTAAGCTACTTTACCTGTCTAAGCTTACCTTTACCTGTCTAAGCTTACCTTTACTTGTCTAAGCTACTTTACCTGTCTAAGCTTACCTTTACCTGTCTAAGCTTACCTTTACTTGTCTAAGCTACTTTACCTGTCTAAGCTTACCTTTACCCGTCTAAGCTTACCTTTACTTGTCTAAGCTTACCTTTACCTGTCTAAGCTACTTTACCTGTCTAAGCTTACCTTTACCTGTCTAAGCTTACCTTTACTTGTCTAAGCTACTTTACCTGTCTAAGCTTACCTTTACCTGTCTAAGCTTATCTTTACCTGTCTAAGCTTACCTTTACTTGTCTAAGCTTACCTTTACCTGTCTAAGCTTACCTTTACTTGTCTAAGCTTACCTTTACCTGTCTAAGCTACTTTACCTGTCTAATCTTACCTTTACCTGTCTAAGCTTACCTTTACCTGTCTAAGCTTACCTTTACCTGTCTAAGCTTACCTTTACTTGTCTAAGCTTACCTTTACCTGTCTAAGCTACTTTACCTGTCTAATCTTACCTTTACCTGTCTAAGCTTACCTTTACTTGTCTAAGCTACTTTACCTGTCTAAGCTTACCTTTACTTGTCTAAGCTTACCTTTACCTGTCTAAGCTACTTTACCTGTCTAATCTTACCTTTACCTGTCTAATCTTACCTTTACCTGTCTAAGCTTACCTTTACTTGTCTAAGCTACTTTACCTGTCTAATCTTACCTTTACCTGTCTAATCTTACCTTTACCTGTCTAAGCTTACCTTTACTTGTCTAAGCTTACCTTTACCTGTCTAAGCTTACCTTTACTTGTCTAAGCTTACCTTTACCTGTCTAAGCTACTTTACCTGTCTAATCTTACCTTTACCTGTCTAAGCTTACCTTTACTTGTCTAAGCTACTTTACCTGTCTAAGCTTACCTTTACCTGTCTAAGCTTACCTTTACTTGTCTAAGCTACTTTACCTGTCTAAGCTTACCTTTACCCGTCTAAGCTTACCTTTACTTGTCTAAGCTTACCTTTACCTGTCTAAGCTACTTTACCTGTCTAAGCTTACCTTTACTTGTCTAAGCTACTTTACCTGTCTAAGCTACTTTACCTGTCTAAGCTTACCTTTACCTGTCTAAGCTTACCTTTACTTGTCTAAGCTACTTTACCTGTCTAAGCTTACCTTTACCTGTCTAAGCTTACCTTTACTTGTCTAAGCTACTTTACCTGTCTAAGCTTACCTTTACCCGTCTAAGCTTACCTTTACTTGTCTAAGCTTACCTTTACCTGTCTAAGCTACTTTACCTGTCTAAGCTTACCTTTACCTGTCTAAGCTTACCTTTACTTGTCTAAGCTACTTTACCTGTCTAAGCTTACCTTTACCTGTCTAAGCTTATCTTTACCTGTCTAAGCTTACCTTTACTTGTCTAAGCTTACCTTTACCTGTCTAAGCTTACCTTTACTTGTCTAAGCTTACCTTTACCTGTCTAAGCTACTTTACCTGTCTAATCTTACCTTTACCTGTCTAAGCTTACCTTTACCTGTCTAAGCTTACCTTTACCTGTCTAAGCTTACCTTTACTTGTCTAAGCTTACCTTTACCTGTCTAAGCTACTTTACCTGTCTAATCTTACCTTTACCTGTCTAAGCTTACCTTTACTTGTCTAAGCTACTTTACCTGTCTAAGCTTACCTTTACTTGTCTAAGCTTACCTTTACCTGTCTAAGCTACTTTACCTGTCTAATCTTACCTTTACCTGTCTAATCTTACCTTTACCTGTCTAAGCTTACCTTTACTTGTCTAAGCTACTTTACCTGTCTAATCTTACCTTTACCTGTCTAATCTTACCTTTACCTGTCTAAGCTTACCTTTACTTGTCTAAGCTTACCTTTACCTGTCTAAGCTTACCTTTACTTGTCTAAGCTTACCTTTACCTGTCTAAGCTTACCTTTACTTGTCTAAGCTTACCTTTACCTGTCTAAGCTACTTTACCTGTCTAATCTTACCTTTACCTGTCTAAGCTTACCTTTACCTGTCTAAGCTTACCTTTACCTGTCTAAGCTTACCTTTACTTGTCTAAGCTTACCTTTACCTGTCTAAGCTACTTTACCTGTCTAATCTTACCTTTACCTGTCTAAGCTTACCTTTACTTGTCTAAGCTACTTTACCTGTCTAAGCTTACCTTTACTTGTCTAAGCTTACCTTTACCTGTCTAAGCTACTTTACCTGTCTAATCTTACCTTTACCTGTCTAATCTTACCTTTACCTGTCTAAGCTTACCTTTACTTGTCTAAGCTACTTTACCTGTCTAATCTTACCTTTACCTGTCTAATCTTACCTTTACCTGTCTAAGCTTACCTTTACTTGTCTAAGCTTACCTTTACCTGTCTAAGCTTACCTTTACTTGTCTAAGCTTACCTTTACCTGTCTAAGCTACTTTACCTGTCTAATCTTACCTTTACCTGTCTAAGCTTACCTTTACTTGTCTAAGCTACTTTACCTGTCTAAGCTTACCTTTACCTGTCTAAGCTTACCTTTACTTGTCTAAGCTACTTTACCTGTCTAAGCTTACCTTTACCCGTCTAAGCTTACCTTTACTTGTCTAAGCTTACCTTTACCTGTCTAAGCTACTTTACCTGTCTAAGCTTACCTTTACTTGTCTAAGCTACTTTACCTGTCTAAGCTACTTTACCTGTCTAAGCTTACCTTTACCTGTCTAAGCTTACCTTTACTTGTCTAAGCTACTTTACCTGTCTAAGCTTACCTTTACCTGTCTAAGCTTACCTTTACTTGTCTAAGCTACTTTACCTGTCTAAGCTTACCTTTACCCGTCTAAGCTTACCTTTACTTGTCTAAGCTTACCTTTACCTGTCTAAGCTACTTTACCTGTCTAAGCTTACCTTTACCTGTCTAAGCTTACCTTTACTTGTCTAAGCTACTTTACCTGTCTAAGCTTACCTTTACCTGTCTAAGCTTATCTTTACCTGTCTAAGCTTACCTTTACTTGTCTAAGCTTACCTTTACCTGTCTAAGCTTACCTTTACTTGTCTAAGCTTACCTTTACCTGTCTAAGCTACTTTACCTGTCTAATCTTACCTTTACCTGTCTAAGCTTACCTTTACCTGTCTAAGCTTACCTTTACCTGTCTAAGCTTACCTTTACTTGTCTAAGCTTACCTTTACCTGTCTAAGCTACTTTACCTGTCTAATCTTACCTTTACCTGTCTAAGCTTACCTTTACTTGTCTAAGCTACTTTACCTGTCTAAGCTTACCTTTACTTGTCTAAGCTTACCTTTACCTGTCTAAGCTACTTTACCTGTCTAATCTTACCTTTACCTGTCTAATCTTACCTTTACCTGTCTAAGCTTACCTTTACTTGTCTAAGCTACTTTACCTGTCTAATCTTACCTTTACCTGTCTAATCTTACCTTTACCTGTCTAAGCTTACCTTTACTTGTCTAAGCTTACCTTTACCTGTCTAAGCTTACCTTTACTTGTCTAAGCTTACCTTTACCTGTCTAAGCTACTTTACCTGTCTAATCTTACCTTTACCTGTCTAAGCTTACCTTTACTTGTCTAAGCTACTTTACCTGTCTAAGCTTACCTTTACCTGTCTAAGCTTACCTTTACTTGTCTAAGCTACTTTACCTGTCTAAGCTTACCTTTACCCGTCTAAGCTTACCTTTACTTGTCTAAGCTTACCTTTACCTGTCTAAGCTACTTTACCTGTCTAAGCTTACCTTTACCTGTCTAAGCTTACCTTTACTTGTCTAAGCTACTTTACCTGTCTAAGCTTACCTTTACCTGTCTAAGCTTATCTTTACCTGTCTAAGCTTACCTTTACTTGTCTAAGCTTACCTTTACCTGTCTAAGCTTACCTTTACTTGTCTAAGCTTACCTTTACCTGTCTAAGCTACTTTACCTGTCTAATCTTACCTTTACCTGTCTAAGCTTACCTTTACCTGTCTAAGCTTACCTTTACCTGTCTAAGCTTACCTTTACTTGTCTAAGCTTACCTTTACCTGTCTAAGCTACTTTACCTGTCTAATCTTACCTTTACCTGTCTAAGCTTACCTTTACTTGTCTAAGCTACTTTACCTGTCTAAGCTTACCTTTACTTGTCTAAGCTTACCTTTACCTGTCTAAGCTACTTTACCTGTCTAATCTTACCTTTACCTGTCTAATCTTACCTTTACCTGTCTAAGCTTACCTTTACTTGTCTAAGCTACTTTACCTGTCTAATCTTACCTTTACCTGTCTAATCTTACCTTTACCTGTCTAAGCTTACCTTTACTTGTCTAAGCTTACCTTTACCTGTCTAAGCTTACCTTTACTTGTCTAAGCTTACCTTTACCTGTCTAAGCTACTTTACCTGTCTAATCTTACCTTTACCTGTCTAAGCTTACCTTTACTTGTCTAAGCTACTTTACCTGTCTAAGCTTACCTTTACCTGTCTAAGCTTACCTTTACCTGTCTAACCCCACCGTTAACATCTTATTATCAACTCAAGTTAATAATAAGATGTTAACGGTGGGGTTAGACAGGTAAAGGTATGAGACAAAAGTCTTACTTTTAATGTGAAAGTCATAATTATGAGATAATTCTGACTTTTTATCTCAATTTTGACTTTTATTTCAAATTATGACTTTATCTCAAAATTAGGACTTTTATTTCAAAATTTGGACTTTATTTCAAAATTATGACTTTTATTTCAAAATTATGAATTTATCTCAAAATTTGGACTTTATTTCAAAATTATGACTTTTATTTCAAAAATTATGAATTTATCTCAAAATTTGGACTTTATTTCAAAATTATGACTTTTATTTCAAAATTATGAATTTATCTCAAAATTTGGACTTTATTTCAAAATTATGACTTATTTCAAAATTATGAATTTATCTCAAAATTATGACTTTTATTTCAAAATTATGAATTTATCTCAAAATTTGGACTTTATTTCAAAATTATGACTTATTTCAAAATTTGGACTTTATTTCAAAATTTGGACTTTATTTCAAAATTATGACTTTATTTCAAAATTTGGACTTTATTTCAAAATTATGACTTTTATTTCAAAATTATGACTTTATCTCAAAATTTGGACTTTATTTCAAAATTATGACTTTTATTTCAAAATTATGAATTTATCTCAAAATTTGGACTTTATTTCAAAATTATGACTTTTATTTCAAAATTATGAATTTA
>JAVLUX010000003.1:57073333-57093333 GCA_032164185.1 Moxostoma hubbsi
GGATCCTATCTAAACATGTTCACTGTTTATGCCTTGAAATAAAAGGGGGAATTATACACTGTGACACCTAAATACTTGACAAAAGGAAAAGATAATAAGTTCTTTGGCAATACAATGGAACTGGAAAGGTAATGCAATACATGACACAGCTGCCAAGACACAGTCCGGGAGGTACGACTGTCTGGAACCGTAAATTGCAGGAAATAACTGGCATAGAGCTTAAAGGGACAAAACGCCCAAAAAATGAAAATTCTCCAATCATTTACTCACCCTCATGCCATCCCGGATGTGTTTGACTTTCTTTCCTCTGCTGGACACAAACTAAGGTTTTTAGAAGATACAGTGCAAGTGAATGGTGACCAGAACATTGAAAGTTCATAAAGTTAGCATAAACGTAAACTCCAGTGGTTAAATCCATGTCTTCAGAAGGGATATGATAGGTGTGGTTGAGAAACAGTTCAATATTTAAGTCTTTTTTTTTTACTATCAATTCTCCTCCCTGCCCAGTAGGTGGCGATAAGCATGAAGAATGCAAATCAATGTGAAAGTGAAAGTGGAGATTTATAATAAAAAGGACTTAAATATAGATCGGCAAATCATTGTGAAAGTGAAAGTGAAAGTGGAGATTTATAACAAAAAGGACTTAAATATTGATCGGCAAATCAATGTGAAAGTGAAAGTGGAGATTTATAATAAAAAAAGGACTTAAATATAGATCGGCAAATCATTGTGAAAGTGAAAGTGGAGATTTATAACAAAAAGGACTTAAATATTGATCGGCAAATCAATGTGAAAGTGAAAGTGGAGATTTATAATAAAAAATGACATAAATATAGATCGGCAAATCATTGTGAAAGTGAAAGTGGAGATTTATAACAAAAAGGACTTAAATATTGATCGGCAAATCAATGTGAAAGTGAAAGTGGAGATTTATAATAAAAAAAGGACTTAAATATAGATCGGCAAATCATTGTGAAAGTGAAAGTGGAGATTTATAACAAAAAGGACTTAAATATTGATCGGCAAATCAATGTGAAAGTGAAAGTGGAGATTTATAATAAAAAAATGACATAAATATAGATCGGCAAATCATTGTGAAAGTGAAAGTGGAGATTTATAACAAAAAAGGACTTACATATTGAGTGGCAAATCAAAGTGAAAGTGGAGATTTATAACAAAAAAGGACTTAAATATAGATCGGCAAATCATTGTGAAAGTGAAAGTAGAGATTTATAACAAAAAAGGACTTACATATTGAGTGGCAAATCAACGTGAAAGTGAAATTGGAGATTTATAACAAAAAAGGACTTAAATATTGATTGGCAAATCAATGTGAAAGTGAAAGTGGAGATTTATAACAAAAAAGGACTTCAATATTGATTGGCAAATCAATGTGAAAGTGAAAGTGGAGATTTATAACAAATGGACTTAAATATTGATCGGCAAACCAATGTTAAAGTGAAAGTGGAGATTTAGAATAAAATAGGACTTAAATATTGAACTGTTTCTCACCCACACCTATCATATCCCTTCTGAAGACATGGATTAAACCACTGGAGATTACGTTTATGCTAACTTTATGAACTTTCAATGTTCTGGTCACCATTCACTTGCAATGTATGGACCTACAGAGCTGAAATATTCGTCTAAATACCTTCGTTTGTGTTCAGCAGATGAAAGAAAGTTACACACATCTGGGATGTCATGAGGGCGAGTAAATGATGAGAGAATTTTCATTTTTGGGTGAACTGTCCCTTTCAAAATCAAGGGGAATGTGAAATCAACACAAGTTGTATGTCCATGTTTTTTGTTTTTTTTTATCTTATTACCTTTGAAGCTCAGCCGGTCTAGTTTAAAATATGGTGTGCGGCACATACCGGCCCATGACCAGAAGGGGGCCCTCAAGGGAGAGCTTGAATTTTGGCGTGGGATTACCAGTATTGGGCGCATATTGTTCAATCATTCATAAATGTTCAATTCAAGGAATTCTGAGTATAAGAAATAGCATCCTAGTGTTAACACCTTATCTTATTACCCTTAAGCTGTCTGAGCAGATGTAAATGTTAAGCTTTAAATCCAGCATACAGGAAGAGAGGCAATAAACCATGACATCGACAAACATTCACACCAGATCATGGTCTAAAATGAATCAGAGGCAAATAATGTTCACCATTCGGTTGTGAATACTAGTGAAATGACCATCCCTGTCCAAACCGAATTAAGTCACAGACAGAAGTTCACTCATTTTATGCAAGCAAACCTACAGGAACATAAATGCCTACACCAGCTCTGGTCTTAACTGGTCTCTCGGCCAGGCTGCTCTTTTGGCTGGTTTTTGAGGAGTTTGGGGAAGGTTGGACATGCTTAAATCAGGTTAGACCATCAAACTATCTTAGTAATTTGTCCATGATACCAATAAAAAGTGTTGTGCACCACTAGAACAGCCAAATATCACCATCTGATATTGAAGCGATTTTAAGATAAGTAAAACTCTTAAATATGGCCAATCTATTTAAATAGCTTGTATCTTGGCATGAGGTGTTTTCCTCTTCTATATGTGCGTTTAATACTCATGAAGGCTGAAGCAGAACCACAGATCTCCACAAGGAAGGGAGCGGTGGGAAGTCCCATTCATTTGAGCGAATCGGTTCGTTTTAATGAACTGGTTCAAACGAATCGATTCTCAAATCCATTTGAATCATAACGTCAACGCGTGTAGCCTGTTGCTTTGTAGATACATTTGATTAGCTATTGCTGTTCATCACTGTTTTATTGACCATCATTATGAAAAAAAATAGTTTGGCTTATTTTATTTTTTTAATTTATGCATTTCAATTTCATAACAAAATTCCATCAAATTGAATTGTGTTATGTTTAACTAAATGTAATTAATAAAACTTTAAATATTTTGTTTGTAATTTAAATTTTATTAAATGTATTTATTTTAGATAGACTCTAGAGTGTAGATAGACTTCAAGGGGAACGTGTCTCTCCTAATATTCAGAAAGATCGTCGAATGTTTGAAAGATTGTACCAATCCTGAATATATGGTACAATTGTGATTGTAGCAATTGTTCGCAAGTTCGAATCCAGGGCGTGCTGAGTGACTCCGGCCAGGTCTCCTAAGCAACCAAATTGGCCCGGTTGCTAGGGAGGGTAGAGGCACATGGGGTAACCTCATTGCGGTCACTATAATGTGGTTCTCGCTCTCACTGGGGCGTGTGGTGAGTTGTTCGGGGATGCCGCAGAGAATAGCGTGAAGCCTCCAATCTCGCTAGGTCTCCGTGGAAACGCGCTCAACAAGCCACGTGATAAGACGCGTGGGACAGTCTCAGATATGGAGGCAACTGTGATTCATCCTGCGCCACCCGGAGTCACTACGCCACCACCAGGACACAGCGGAGACTCACAGCATGTGGAGACTCATGCTACTCTTCACAATCCACACACAACTCACCACACGCCCCATTGAGAGAACCACTAATCGCGACCACGAGGACGTTACCCCATGTGACTCTACCCTCCCTAGCAACCGGGCCAATTTAGTTGCTTAGGAGACCTGACTGGAGTCACTCAGCACACCCTGGATTCGAACTCATGACTCCAGGGGTGGTAGTCATCATCAGTACTCGCTATTATTATTATTATTAGCCTAATAAAACTTAAATATGTATTTTTCATTTATTTTTTATTTTATTTTATTAAAGATTAGCCAATTCCATTTGATGGAAATTTACTATGAAATTGAAATGCGCAAATCTTAATTTAAATTTTGTATTTTTTTAAAGGCGCTCTCAGTAACTTTTGTCTTTGTGTCATCTTGGACTTACACTGACACCTGGTGGCTTGGATGCAGCATCATTTAAAATCAATAGTTTCAGTTTCAGATGTCATTGTAGAAATGTAGTATTCACAGTCAGCCATGATGACTTTAATCAATGAGTGAAAGTCCAATAACAGGACGTTACTGAGATTAAGCGAGTAGTATTCGGCTGGTCATGTGAATCCAATATGGCCGCCCCCATGTGTGGACCCTCTCCATGTAGAATAAAACAGCTTTTATAAGGTTACTGATATAGTCTTTATTTTAAAGCGAGTGCTCATGAATTACTACATATACACGTGTGTTTTGTATTGGCCGATTTCTAATCGATTACATTCAACACTTCATTCCTGAATATGAGGCTTTTTACTTCCAAGGTTCCTTTTACAGAGACTTGCAGACGCTTCGCGAGTCGGTTCGGCCGAATCATTCAAAAGAATCGGCTCAAAAGAACGACTCATTCGCGAATGCGTCACCTAGACGGTACTGAAGAGTAGATAGAGAGTGAAAGATGAGGCAGTACAGAAAAGAGCATGTATAATGAATCATGAATGTATCAGGCAAAAACGTGGATTCATAATTTCCATCGCCGATATTCCCTGCTGAGCCATAATGACCCACAGCGGTGTTCTCTCGCGCTGTGAAAACACCAAAAACTGCAGCATCTGCTGCTCTGATCTGCGTTTGAGCATTTACTCTACAAAGCAGGACGAATGTTTTTAGTTGCAATGCACGCACGAATGGAAAGCACGTTTCTTTTCACATTTTTGACTTCTTTTTGCGGCGTTGCCGACTCATCATACGGGACGTGGAAGACCAGTTTTCATGCGAATCATGAGAACAAGGTGGAAAAGACATCTTCATCCTCTCAGCCTCACATTATTTTTATTATGGTCGATGACCAGGGATTTCGAGACGTGGGCTATCATGGGTCCGAAATAAAGACTCCAACTCTGGACAGACTCGCCGCCACAGGAGTGAAACTGGAGAATTACTACGTGCAACCTCTGTGTAGTCCCTCAAGGAGCCAACTGATGACTGGCAGGTGGGATATATAAGGTAGTAATGTTCCCACATCTATTCGGACACTTCAAATTCACGAATGTCATTGCATTAGATACCAAAGTGTAATCTAACTAACTTTTGTGCCATTATATTCGGTGTAAAGGTCGTTTGTATTGGACGTATTTGTTAAAATAGTTTTTTTTAAATAAACTGTACTTCCTTTTCTATATTGTTATCTAATGCAGTGATATTTACATTGTAAGTGTGTTTGAAGTGTACTAATACTTTTGGGGCCACTGACGTGGACACACCTACTGCTCATTCATAGGGTCTTTTCTAGGCATAGGCGAATTAGGCGGTTGCTTGGGGCACCACCTGCTGGGGGGGGTGTCACGCACACCAAACACGCCCTGGCAATGGGGATCTCGCTTATGTTCACATACAACACGATGAAAATTTTCGACCTAGAGTTTGACTGCTGGATTATAAATGTGTGTTTAAACTCGCGTTGGTGCGAGTAACGCAAACCCGCGAGTGTTACCCCTTCTCTTCCAAAAAAGGACAGGAGGCGGGGCTTCTACAACTTGGTTCATAGTAAAGCACAAGCAATAGCTGGAATCAAGTAGACGCGCAGATTTTCAGAACTTACCAGGTCATCCAACTTCCTCGCTCACTTTCCTCCAAGCGATGTCTTTTTCGAATAGAGCGCTCTATTCGCGTCTATGCGCTCTAATTGCGTCTATTCACTCTATTCACGTCTATGCGCTCTAATTGCGTCTATTCACTCTATTCACGTCTATGCGCTCTAATTGCGTCTATTCACTCTATTCACGTCTATGCGCTCTAATTGCGTCTATTCACTCTATTCACGTCTATTCACTCTATTCGCTCTATTCGCGTCTATTCACTCTATTCGCGTCTATTCGCGTCTATTCGCTCTATTCGCTCTATTCACTCTATTCGCGTCTATTCACTCTATTCGCTCTATTCGCTCTATTCGCGTCTATGCGCTCTAATTGCGTCTATTCACTCTATTCACGTCTATTCACTCTATTCGCTCTATTCGCGTCTATGCGCTCTATTCGCTCTATTCGCGTCTATTCACTCTATTCGCTCTATTCGCGTCTATTCGCTCTATTCGCTCTATTCACTCTATTCGCGTCTATTCGCTCTATTCGCTCTATTCACTCTATTCGCGTCTATTCACTCTATTCGCTCTATTCGCTCTATTCGCTCTATTCGCGTCTATGCGCTCTAATTGCGTCTATTCACTCTATTCACGTCTATTCACTCTATTCGCTCTATTCGCGTCTATGCGCTCTATTCGCTCTATTCGCTCTATTCACTCTATTCGCTCTATTCGCGTCTATTCGCTCTATTCGCTCTATTCGCTCTATTCGCGTCTATTCACTCTATTCGCTCTATTCGCGTCTATTCGCTCTATTCGCTCTATTCACTCTATTCGCGTCTATTCGCTCTATTCGCTCTATTCGCTCTATTCGCGTCTATGCGCTCTATTCACTCTATTCGCTCTATTCGCGTCTATTCGCTCTATTCGCTCTATTCGCGTCTATTCGCTCTATTCGCTCTATTCGCTCTATTCACGTCTATGCGCTCTATTCACTCTATTCACGTCTATTCGCTCTATTCACTCTATTCACTCTATTCGCTCTATTCGCTCTATTCACTCTATTCGCGTCTATTCGCTCTATTCGCTCTATTCGCGTCTATGCGCTCTATTCGCTCTATTCGCGTCTATTCGCTCTATTCGCTCTATTCGCTCTATTCGCTCTATTCACTCTATTCACTCTATTCGCTCTATTCGCGTCTATGCGCTCTATTCACTCTATTCACTCTATTCGCTCTATTCACTCTATTCGCTCTATTCGCGTCTATGCGCTCTATTCACTCTATTCACTCTATTCGCTCTATTCGCTCTATTCACTCTATTCACTCTATTCGCTCTATTTGCTCTATTCACTCTATTCACGTCTATGCGCTCTATTCACTCTATTCACGTCTATTCACTCTATTCACTCTATTCGCTCTATTCACTCTATTCACTCTATTCGCTCTATTTGCTCTATTCACTCTATTCACGTCTATGCGCTCTATTCACTCTATTCACGTCTATTCGCTCTATTCACTCTATTCACTCTATTCGCTCTATTTGCTCTATTCGCTCTATTCACGTCTATTCGCTCTATTCACGTCTATTCGCTCTATTCGCTCTATTCGCTCTATTCGCTCTATTCGCTCTATGCGCTCTATTCGCTCTATTCGCTCTATTCACGTCTATTCGCTCTATTCACGTCTATTCGCTCTATGCGCTCTATGCGTGTCTATTCGCTCTATTCGCTCTATTCGCGTCTATTCACTCTATTCGCTCTATTCGCGTCTATTCGCTCTATTCGCTCTATGCGCTCTATTCGCTCTATGCGCTCTATTCGCTCTATGCGCTCTATTCGCTCTATTCGCGTCTATTCGCTCTATTCGCTCTATTCGCTCTATTCGCGTCTATGCGCTCTATTCGCCTCTATGCGTGTCTATTCGCTCTATGCGCTCTATGCGCTCTATGCGCTCTATTCGCTCTATTCGCTCTATTCAGTCTATTCGCTCTATTCGCTCTATTCGCTCTATGCGCTCTATTCGCGTCTATTCGCTCTATTCGCGTCTATGCGCTCTATTCGCTCTATTCGCTCTATTCGCTCTATTCGCTCTATTCACGTCTATTCGCTCTATTCGCTCTATTCACTCTATTCGCGTCTATTCGCTCTATTCGCGTCTATTCACTCTATTCGCTCTATTCACTCTATTCGCTCTATGCGCTCTATTCGCTCTATTCACTCTATTCACTCTATTCGCTCTATTCACTCTATTCGCTCTATTCACGTCTATTCGCTCTATTCACGTCTATTCGCTCTATTCACTCTGTTCACTCTATTCACTCTATTCGCTCTATGCGCTCTATGCGTGTCTATCCGCTCTATTCACGTCTATTCACTCTATTCGCTCTATTCGCTCTATTCACTCTATTCGCTCTATTCACGTCTATTCGCTCTATTCGCTCTATGCGCTCTATGCGTGTCTATTCGCTCTATTCACGTCTATTCGGCGTCTATTCACTCTATACACTATATTCACTCTATTCACTCTATTCGCTCTATTCGATCTATTCACGTCTATTCGCTCTATTCACGTCTATTCGCGTCTATTCGCTCTATTCGCTCTATGCGCTCTATGCGTGTCTATTCGCTCTATTCACGTCTATTCGCGTCTATTCACTCTATACACTATATTCGCTCTTCACGTCTATTCACTCTATTCGATCTATTCACGTCTATTCGCTCTATTCACTCTATTCGCTCTATTCACTCTATTCGCTCTATTCGCTCTATTCGCATCTATGCACTGTATTCGCGTCTATTCACTCTATTCGCTCTATTCACGTCTATTCGCATCTTTGCATTGACTTTGTATGTAATTGCGCCGCGCGAAATGCTCGCTTTGTGTTGTATGTGAACGCACATTTAGGGCGCCAGAAGGGTCTGAAACGGCCCTGCTCATTCTGTATGGTTATTTCTGTCTCTATCGTAGAACAATAGGAAAATCACACTTCATCAAAACTATGAAAAAAAACACAAATCAATATGTGGGAATCAAATGGTGACTATCAAATGTTGCTTGTTGTTATGAGTTTGTATTTCTACAATTGCACATTGAAATACGAACTCATGGATTGATTGATTGATTTTTGTGGATTAGTTTACTTATTCTCACATGTAAATTAGGGCTGCAACTAACGATTATTTTTGATAGAGAAAGAAAAAGAAACCGCTAATTAAGTAAACTGACGCAATTAACGTACAGGATGACTATAAACACTCGCCATATAATAGTTATCGTGTTCATATTGTATATTTCGTGTTTTTCCACATGCTCAGTAAACTATACTCATTTATACACACCAGTTTAAATGATTGAATGTCCCTTACCTCAGCTAGCAGTCTTGCTCAGACGCCATGTTTGTTGTTTACAGAAGCATCGCTGGGACGCTGCTTTCTGGCGATCTGCACATATACGAGAGTAAAGTGTACACCGCTTGTCCAGTACATTTAAACAGGAACACGGCTTTCTCGCAGTAAGCCACATCGCAATAACCCGCTTTCTGGTGTCCATCTAAACGTACTGACAGAACGGTTTGCTCAACAAATGTGATCAACTTGTGTCCACACTCAACAGCGCCACCCGGTGCATTCTGTTATAACTGCCAGTTTTAGTTTGTGCGTTCAGGATTTAACATGCATCTCACTGGACTTGAAAAGTTGTGTTGAATACATCACTGTGTCCACAGATTCCCCCATTAGCAAATAGACAGAAAAACTTTTAATATCCAACATAATAAGAGTCGCAGATCATTATTTTCCAATGACAAAAAGTTTGATCATTTAACCTCAAAACTGTTCGGATGGAATTCATCTGACAAATGTTGATATTGAGATGAATAATCAAGATTAAGAGGAGCACAGACATTTAATACAGCTGTTGAGATGAGATTTATGGAGGGTGTGTGTACACAGCCACCCTACAATGTTAAAAGTTCACCCACTCCTCTTTCTTATATTTCTATTCATCAAAAACAGTTCGTCAAAATGAATGGTTTTCATTTCTGCTCTAAAGTGACATCACGTTAGTGCAGGCCACGCCCACAACTGGTGACGGACTCCGCCCTATTATCATAGATCCTCCCCTGAGTGATCTACACACAGTCCGCCATTTTTTTCCACGCTGGATCAGATACAGTGAGAAGAATAATGTCTCATAAGTGTTCTGTTGTTGCTGTAAAAGTGAACATAAGAGTCTTCATGTACTCCCGGCATCAGAGCCACTGATGACGCAGTGGACAACTTTTGTTTTTGAAGCAAATGTGCTCCAAAACATACAAAAATGTGTGTATGTTTGTGCAAATCATTTTACACCGGACTGATTTGTGAATGAGTGTCAAAATAAAGAAGGATTTTCCAAAAATGTGATTCTCAAGCATGGATCAGTACAACTGTTCATGTTCCGGCTTTATATCCTGAAGATGCAAGTATCAAACTTTATATTTCGTGAATGTTTCAAATCACCTTTCCGAATGTGCTTGTTAGCTGATTCCACGGCTAATGCGGCTTAAGTTAGCATTGTCTCTGATTGTGTTCACGGAGACCAGAGCTATGTCGGGGGCGGGGAGCAGCAGCTCATTTGCATTTAAAGAGAAACACACGTTAAAAGCGTGTTTTTGATTCCACCCAAAAAGAGGCATTTACAACATGGTATAATAAATGATCCGTGGGGTATTGTGAGCTGAAACTTCACAGACACATTCTGGGGACACCTGAGACTTATATTTACATTATCTCGTAAAAAGGGGAATAATAGCTCTCCTTTTAAGATGAAAGATGATTTTATTATTTTTAAATAAGATCATGAACAGCATATTATTAAGTCCAGTGTGTCTAAAATAGTTAAAAAATGTAGACACAGCCAGTAACAGATTGTATTTTTGTGTGCATAGACTCCGCCCATTGTAGTTGTGAGTCGTTAAGTGTTGAATGCCCGACACAAATGTTCCCATGGTTGTGAAACATTTGTGGTCCACACCTCAGGAAACAGGAAGGTTGCTAGGAATCTCTTTTGGCAGTATGCGTTGGAATTAATGAATGAATCATTTATGATGAGTGTGCTGCAAACTGCTGAGAGCACTGGAGAGTTTAGCTTATATACAGTATGTTAGATCAATGATAGCATCACATATATCAAATCTTGTAGAGGTCCTTCAACTATAATCTGAGTGGATGTATTCGTTCATAAATGTAACTTTCGATTATCCTGCTTCTACGGGGATCTTTTTAGGCTGTAAGATTTCAAGGTCATATTGGTCCTTTCCAAATCGTCTACTATGATATGTATTTTGCATACATTGACCTCCACCTGTTATTTTCTGTTGCAAATGGGCATCTAAAGCTACCTACTAAATGATGTCCAGTTTGTGTTAGACGTTTAGACACTTTTTTAAATATTTTTAGAGTTACATTTACTTTCTCTAAGAGGCTTTGGACTATTCATTTTAAATGACTTCATCAAATAACTCAAATAAGGTGTTTATTCACACTTATCCATAACTTTCCAACATCTGCTGACGCTCATCGGTGGATAATCAACTTTTGGTCAATGTAGTGTGTTTTCCATTCCCCTTTTTGGTTTGTAACTAGTAGCACTTAATAAACAAAAAAATTAAAAAGCATTTTGTCTGATTTGTTGATGATTGAGCGGACGTTTGCCAGACAAGCACGCCGTCGCACTTCCCTTGCTTGCATCTCTGGGAGCACTTGTAGAACACCGCTGCAACTCCAATTAAGATGCCTAATAAAACGTCTGAATAATCAAACACCAGCAAAAAATGAACAGGTATACTCTGCCGAATATCAGCAGTTCATCCCTGGTGAAACTGATCGGGAAAGAGTCACAAAAAACATGACGCTAACAAAAACGCTAGAGATCTTCGCCATCCTCGGCGCCATCTTACTGTTGATGCACATCAAAACAATCTTGTAAATTTGCCTCACCGTATGAATGTTTAAAATTAAATTCGTAACCTTGATTGAAACTTAACTATCGGCCATTTTTTTTGTTGACGAGAAAATAGTTTCATACTTATCTAGGGAACATAAATGTGATGCAATAGCGTGAAACACTTGGTGAGGACCGAAAGCATAACATCTGCCCATATAAAACGGGTTTTGCCTTTTAAGGTATTCAAAACAGGCTAATAAAAGTACTGAACTTCTCATAATCCTCCGAGTACCCCTTCTCTATAAAGGCCAAATCTTTTTGGGACTGTCCAGCTGTAGCCAAAAAGCTTTCAAGCACAGAAAGTCAGGTTAAGACTTAATTAAATTTGCTATCGAAGCTCTTCATCAACCTGCCTGCGATCAACATGAGGTTACACGGAAATAAGGAACGTGCTCTACGGATCCTTGGAATGATTGATGAATTTGTGTCTATGGGCTGCCAAATTTAAGTCACAAAATTGAGCTTAGAGCAGTATTGATGACATTAATCTTAATCAGCGAGGTTAAGAATTAAGTTAACTATTGTATGTACTGTTTGTAGCAATAAATACAAATATTCGGTTAGCAGGATCCTAAATCATTTACATTTATGCATTTGGCAGTCGGTTTTGTCCAAAGTGACTTACAGTGCACTTATTACAGGGACAATCCCCCCCGGAGCAACCTGGAGTTATGTGTCTTGCTCAAGGACACAATGGTGGTGACTGTGGGGGTGAAACCAGCAACCTTCTGCTTACCAGTAATGTGCTTTAGCCCACTACGCCGCCACCACTCCAAAATAATGGGACAAGGCGTTTGAAGGCTTTTAAAGGGCCTTGAGGCTGTTAGAATGACATGGAGTGGTGGTGGTGAAGTGGGCTAAAGCACACAACTGGTAATCAGAAGGTTGCTGGTTCAACCCCCACATGCACTTAACTCCAGGTTGCTCTGGGGCGATTGTCCCTGTAATAAGTGCACTGTAAGTCCCTTTGGATAAAAGTGTCTGCCAGATGCATAAATGTAAATGTAGAATGAGGATCAACTGAAAAGAAGAGAAAGAGAGCTTTTGGATTTAAGGGAACAATAAGTTTTAATGCTGTATGGTCTGAATTTGATCAGCTGTAGAAAGGAGTGTGTCCCGCTTATTTAAAACAGATGTAGGTGTGATGTTAGAGGTACAGCAGAACATGGGTCAGCATGTCTTCCAGCTGAGGATTGGTATTGCCTGGTGGCTTTTGTAGCCAAAAAACACATGTCTTGCAGGACATTTGGAATGTGTTAAGCAGTGTTTTCAGTGTGTTACATTCTGTGTTTTAGGCTACACTGAAAAATGAAGTGTATGTCTAATAAAGGCCCAGAGAGTGGCCGAAACATCATGCATTTTTAATCGAATAAAGTTGTAGCTCTAGTTTTGCTTATAGAGTGAGTGTTGCACCACCTTCTTTTGAAAGTTGCAGGCTACATTGGACATAAGTTAAAAAGGACGCACAAATAACTCAAAATACTCTTTTATCATTATAAGGCATTAAATGCTGCCTAAGAATTGGAACGTAAATGATCTTAGAAAGCAGAATAATCATGTTGCCTACCTTTGCATTGGAAGCGCACCTATGATGCCTTAAATTGCTGCTTGGGGGGGTTGGGGGGGGGGGGGGGGTCGTATGCTGATACTGATATTTTGCCACTTACCTTATTTTGTCATCAGATCACTGTTTTGCTCAGGAATTGTGTTTAAAAAAAAAAAAAAAAAAAACCTTTGTTCTAACAATAAGTAATTTCTATTGAACATGGATTGGATCTGTTGAACACATGACAGGCCAAAAATTTAAAGACAGTAACAATGAAAGATAAATAAAAGATAAAACAAATATTGAAAGATAACTAAATATCATAGCTTGATGTGAAAAAGAGGTTATTTTATACTTCTAAAACATTTTTACACTTCTATTTTTGCAGTTTAAAACAATATAACTTAAATTGAACATGTTTGTACTGTATATAATAGAAAATCGCTAATTCATATTATGCAGAAATATAGTGTTGGGCAGTTCCATGGAAATCATCATTTAAAAATAAAACGTTACCAAAGTTACAAAACACCCTTTTAAATTCTACAGTGGTGTAATGAATAATGGGAAATGCCATCCAAGCCACTACAGGGCGCCGCTTGCTTACACAATGCTAAATGATGCGCTGATTGAAGAGCTGGTTAAACATTTTTCTTGAGTTTTTCCTTCTTAGATGGATTTTTTTATTTTGTTGCAAGAAGGTATCTGCCTCAGAAGGTATCTTAGAAGCTACAGAGCATTTGGAACAGCCTTTTAATGACTTAAAATGCAGTTTAGGTAGTCAGCCCACTGGGGTTTGAAGCTATAGTATATCTTGTTCATGCTGGTTAGTACTGCTCTATTAGTCATGGTCCAGCTGTTGGACCTGCATAGCAATGCCAGATCACTGTAGTGTCCCCCACAACCTTTAGTGAACCCCCCCCCTGTGTATGTAGTTGTGTGTGAGTGTTCAGTGAGTGAAGAAACAGCAAGTTTGTGTTAGTATGTGTGTGTGTGTGTGTTGCTTGTGTCTGAGTTTCTGTTTGCATGTACTGTATGTGCATTCATACAGCTGTGTTGACATGTATGCATGTCATGAACAGCAGATCTCTGTAGACGTGTGGTGATTTGCCTGAAGTTACTTCTCAAGCTGCACACGGCTGCAAAACTATTTCTGAAAGAACAAACACAGGTCTTATTCCTCCGTGAAGGAGCGCTTGTTAAGCTGTGCTGCCATGAGGTGAGAGAGAGATTTTCTCACTCTGTATTTTGGTTTTGTTTTCTAGGAAAAAAAACCCCACATCTTTAAAACAAGATATATGTACCGGAGAAGTATAATTACATAACATAAGATATTGGGCTCTATCATTGCTAGTCCGTGTGCAATGTCTTATCCAATTTTGGTGAGTTTACAATTGTTTTTATGAGCTAATTTGTGTTAATATTTCTCCACCTGTTGTTGTAGAGTGATTTTTAAGTGACTGCAAAAGAGGACGTTGGAAGTTTGAGAGGGTAAAATGTTTGGATTTGGTATGATTTTTTTGACCACTTTGTTATTTTGATTATATTTTCATTTTGTTTGAAGTGTAATTAGATATAAGGGCGGCTGTGGCTCAGGTGGTGGAGCGGGTCGGCTGCCAATCGCAGGGTTGCAATACTTGAATGTACTTGACGGCAAATGGTGCAATAACTGGAGAAAAACCTCAGCATTAAACTGCACTTGCCTATTACTTGCCTACCCAGCCTATTAGTGCTTTGCATGCATAATTTCACCAAACCCACTTGCGCCTAGACTAAAATACCAAAACTTCATGGCCATGCCCACTAACTTTATGCACTAAGCGCTAGTGCTCTTAAAATAGGGCCTGTTAAGTCTTAAGGGGCTTCCACACTGGCAGTTCAGTCCGGAGCAGAGCACGGTTTGCATAAAAATCTTATTAGATGTTTTGCGGACCTGAGAGCGAACCGTGGTACAGAACCCAAGACTACCTGTAGGAGGTGGTCTGAGTTCGTTTGCAATGAGTGAACAATCTGAACTTGGGTCTGCACTTGTTCAGGAATTAAAATAACTTGTGCGTGCATGCATTTTTGCCGATTAAATCATGATGACTTCATCAGTTGCACAAAAACAAACCCGCACGTGCACCATGTGTGGCAGGGGAATGCTTGGGAATGGGAAGGTTGTTACGAGCATCCTTCTCCTGGACAACAGTAAACGTGCCCAGTCTGAAAAACACCTTATTTTTAGAGAGGTTTCTGGTGAGAGTCTGGTGAGAGTCTGGTGCTGGTGTCAGCTTGATGTACTGAAAAATATAGCTTTGATTTCTTGCTTCTATTTTAAGCCTTTTGTACTCACAGCAGAAATATTGAGCCAAATTCCATCTCTTAAAGAGACAGATCTGCTGCTTTTCTTCAGACGTATCCAATCATTGCATTAAACTTATGTCATTGTATTCAATTACTTTACATGTCATCACTTAAAGGGATCACTCACCCAAAAAATGAGGATTATGTCATCATTCACACACCCTCATATTATTCCAAACCTGTATGACTTATGTTCTTCCACTGAACTCACAAGGAGATGTTTGGCAAAATATTATCCTCAGTCATCATTCACTTTCATTGCATCATTTTTCCATACAATTCTCTTAAACCGTCTCTTCACACAGTCATTTCACAGATGTATTCTTAAGATATTTTTAGATTAAGTAAGTTGAATAGTGTGTAACTTAATTACTGAATATAAAAATATATCAAGTGTGTTGTCAGGGTGTTGCTATTCGGTTGCTGAATGTATTTTAGCGTGTTCCTACACGGTTGCGAGGGTCTTCTGTATGGTTAAAAGTTAAAAGAGCCCATCCAAAGTCTCTATAATATATTTGTTCCCTATATGCGTGGCAATTTAACTGCTATGCCACACCACTCCCCAATTGGCCACTTGCAACCATTAGGATTTGATGGTAATTTCTCAATCTCTCAGACTCGTTGTGGTCACATTTATCAACTCGACACTGTGTAGTAACTTCCACCACAAACTGCGATACTCAGTCAATGGACTTTTCAATGGACGAAATCAAATGTGCAACATGCGTCCATCAGATCAATTGAGTTTTTATCAGGCCAGATCTATTTAATTTTATGAAAGGGATTGGAATAAGTTCCCCAACTCAAACAAGACTTTTGTCACGATTTTTAAGGGGAATTGTTGTACCATATCTTAGCATGAGTTTGACATGAGGGTGTTTTCCAATCTGTGGCTGTTTTCAGACCAGGATGGGCGTTTCTAAACTATCCAATGAACGTAAGGAATCACAATGTTGTAATCAGTGGGTGTTTCCAAATCAAGATGGCCGTTTCTAAACTAGCCAATGAAAGTAGGGAATCTCAATGGTGTGAAAACGCCCATGAATTAGGAAAAGCCCATGTTTGTTCTGCAGTGACATGAGTCTCGTCTTAAGTTAGGACCAAGGTCTATGTCAGGCAGTTACTAATTTTGTGTATTTTTATGTCTTAGATATCAGATCCACACTGGCCTCCAGCACTCCATCATCAGACCTTCCCAACCCAACTGCCTCCCTCTTGAGAACATCACTCTTCCTCAGAAGCTGAAAAATGCTGGATACTCCACTCATATGGTGGGAAAGTGGCACCTTGGTTTCTATAAGCGTGGCTGTATGCCCACGCAGCGGGGCTTTGACACCTTCTTTGGCTCTTTGTTGGGTAGCGGTGACTACTACACCCATTACAAGTGTGACAGTCCAGGAATGTGTGGATATGACCTTCATGAAGGTGAAGAAGCTGCTTGGGAGCAGGACCATGGGATCTATTCCACCATCATGTACACACAGAAGGCTGTGAATATCCTGGCATCTCACAATCCTAAAAAACCCATCTTCCTTTACTTGGCCTACCAGGCCGTACACTCACCCCTGCAGGTTCCTGCCCGCTACCTCGAGCGCTATAAGTCCATCCCAAACTTGCATCGCCGCAAGTATGCCGCCATGGTCAGCTGCTTGGACGATGCGGTACACAATGTAACTCTTGCTCTCAAGCACTACGGCTATTATGACAACACAGTTCTTGTTTACTCCTCAGACAATGGTGGTCAACCAATGGCAGGAGGCAGCAATTGGCCATTGAGAGGGAGTAAAGGATCTTACTGGGAAGGAGGTATACGAGCCGTTGGGTTTGTGCATAGCCCATTACTGGTCAAGAAAGGCACCAGTAGCCGAGCTCTAATCCATATCACGGACTGGTATCCAACACTGGTTATGCTTGGTGAAGGTACACTGGACGAAAACCAGAGTCTGGATGGTTACGATGTCTGGGAAGCCATCAGTGAGGGGCGTCCCTCGCCTCGACTGGATATTCTCCACAACATTGACCCCATCTACACCAGAGCCAAGAATGGATCCTGGAAGGCAGGCTATGGAATCTGGAATACGGCCATCCAGGCAGCTCTCCGGGTGGGGGACTGGAAGCTCTTGACGGGGGTGCCAGGATACAGCGACTGGATTCCGCCCCAGACGTTTACAACATTGTTATTGGCCAACCGTTGGCACAATGAGCGAGTAAGCTTGCATCGAGGCAAGTCTATATGGCTGTTCAACATCACGGCTGATCCATATGAGCGAGTGGACCTGTCACAACGCTACCCACGTGTGGTGAAGAAGATGCTGTTCAGGCTTCTGCAGTACAACAAGACAGCCGTGCCATGCCGCTACCCTCCCAAAGACTATCGCTCCAATCCTCAGTACAATGGGGGCGTCTGGGGACCCTGGCACATGGATGTTGTTGATGATGATGATGATGATGAGGATGATAATCTTCTCTCATATGATTTTGACAAGATGAAGAGTTTGAAGAAAGCAAAACAAAGAGGGAAACTGAAAAGAAAGACCTAAGGTGTGACCTCCATTTGGATTTTTGTGAACTCAGGGATGAAGTCTTGAACTTTTGTGAATTTTTCAGTCTTTTTCACTGAATTATTGGACCTGATCTCATAAAAATAATAATAAATGGACTGTGTTGATATCAAAATGATATCACGTGGCTTCTTGCACGTATTGCACTCTACTTCCGAGGTGAAATGTCCACTGTGTGGTGCTTTGAGCTAGTTCAATTTTCTCCAAAACTGATATGGTTTTTAAGGTTTAACCTAACCAACAGGGTTGGGGAGTAACTGAATACATGTAATGGGATTACATATTTAAAGTACAAAATATTAGTAACTGTATTCCACTACAGTTACAATTGATATAATTGGTAATTAGAATACAGTTACATTCCAAAAGTATTTTGATTACTTTGCATTTTATTGTCATTTGTTTCATCACATTCCCAGTGGGTCAGACGTTTATATACACTTTGTTATTATTTGGTAGCATTGCCTTTAAATTGTTTAACTTGGGTCAAATATTTTGGGTTTCCTTCCACAAGCTTCTCACAATCAGTTGCTGAAAATGTGTCCCATTCCTCCAGACAGAACTGGTGTAACTGAGTCAGGTTTGTAGGACTCCTTGCTCGCACACGCTATTTCAGATTTTGTATCGGATTGAGGTCAGGACTTTGGGATGGACACTCCAATACCTCGACTTTGTTGTCCTTAAGCCATTTTGCCACATCTTTGGAGGGGTGCTTGGGGTCATTGTCCATTTGGAAGACCCATTTGCGACCGAGCTTCACGGTTGGGATGGTGTTCTTCGGCTTGCAAGCATCACCATTTTTACTCCAAACATAACGATGGTCATTGTGGCCAAAAAGTTCAAATTTTGTCTCATCAGACCAGAGGACATTTCTCCAAAAGTAAGATTTTTGTCCCAATGTGCTCTTGCAAACTGCATTCTGGCTTTTTAATGGTGGTTTTGGAGCAGTGACTTCTTCCTTGCCGAGCAGCTTTTCAGGTTATGTCGATATAGGACTCGTTTTACTGTGGATATAGATACTCGTCTACCTGTTTCCTCCAGCATCTTCACAAGGTCCTTTGCTGTTGTTCTGGGATTGATTTGCACTTTTCACCCCAAACTACTTTCATCTCTAGGACACAGAATGCATCTCCTTCATGAGCGGTATGATGGCTGCGTGGTCACATGATGTTTATACTTGCGTACTATTGTTTGTACAGATGAACGTGGCACCTTCAGGCTGTTGGAAATTGCTCCCAAATATGAACTTGAGGAGGTCCAAAAGTCTAGGCTGATATCTTTAGATTTCCCCATGATGTCAAGCAAAGAGGCGCTGAGTTTGATAGTAAGTCTTAAAATACATCCACAGGTACACCTCCAGTTCAGTACACCTCCTATCAGAAGCTAACTGGCTAATTGGCTAAAGGCTTGACGTCATTTTCTGGAATTTTCCAAGCTGCTTAAAGGGACAGTTAACTTAGTGTGTGTAAACTTCTGACCCACTGCAATTGTGTTATAGTCAATTAAAAGTGAAACAATCGGTCTGTAAACTATTGCTGGGAAAATTACTAAAAGTAGATGTCCTAAACGACTTGCCCAAACTATAGTTTGCTAATATTAAATCTGTGGAGTTGTTAAAAAATAAGTTTTAATGACTTCAACCTAAATGTGTGTAAACTTCTAGGTGGATCTATAGTCATCCACTAGAGAAACAGGGCGAAAAGTTGTTTTACTCATAGTTTGTGTGAAAGGAAATAAACATGCTAGTTGTTTTAGCACCTCATTCATTTCACCAGGAAACTGCCACGATACTTACAACGAGCCATGAAAAAATCATTTTGCATAAATTTAGATATTGTAACGTGTTTCTTAGACCTACTAGGATGGCTTTACCTTCAGTTTCATAAGAGCAAAAAGGTGAAGTGTACTTTTTTTTATCAATGTTCAAGCACCATCGCAGTTTAATATGCTGTTACATCTGTAAAGCCTTTCGGAGGTTTACTTCCTGGAAACAATGAAAGCACTGTGACCCTGTGGTGCTTACAAAACATTTCTGTTGAGCGGTTGTTTGTTTAAGCGGTTTGACATGCCATCTTCTGGCTTC
Organism: Moxostoma hubbsi; assembly: GCA_032164185.1. Classification (NCBI taxonomy): domain Eukaryota; kingdom Metazoa; phylum Chordata; class Actinopteri; order Cypriniformes; family Catostomidae; genus Moxostoma; species Moxostoma hubbsi. The sequence continues at coordinate 57,093,313 of JAVLUX010000003.1, forward strand.
ATTAGTGACTTGGACAGACTA
>JAVLUX010000003.1:57100833-57160833 GCA_032164185.1 Moxostoma hubbsi
AGGGACGAGTCCAAATGAATTTTCGTGGTAATCAACATGATGCCACAAATAGAGCTTAACTTGTACTGAACCTGAAATAGTCCTTTAAGATTGGATTGATTGTTCTAAGATCAGTGCCAATAAACAGCATTGTGACAACTTACCCCATATAGTTTGACAACATGCCACACAACGTGTTAAATGAACTGCATCTCTCTCTCTCTCTCTCTCTCTCTCTCTCTCTCTCTCTCTCTCTCTAGTTTAGGCTAGAGTTGCATAACAGTCCATCCACACATCCTCTCTCTCTCTCTCTCTCTCTCTCTCTCTCTCTCTCTAGTTTAGGCTAGAGTTGCATAACAGTCCATCCACACATCCACTCGTCTCCTCCGATATGAGGATATGTGATTGTGCCGCCAGGAGGAGTTGTTACACCGCATTCAACCGAGCGATCCGAACTACTGCTTGGAAAATTGATTCATTCTAGCGAATCGGTTCGTTGGAGGATTCATTTCAATGAACTGTTCGAAAGAAATGATTCGTCTTAACATTTGAATCATCACATAAAAGCGTTTAGTGTTCATATGTTTCATCACATCATGGATAATGGATCAAAAGATATTAAAACATTATAATAAAATATGAGTGAAACATTTATGAAAAATAAAACCTAAAAATAACCCTTAGGGAACGTTCTGTGTAGGTTCTAATTAGGTTGTCACAAGAAAACCTCCATGCAACGTTCTGGGAATGTTAGTTTATGGTTATAAAATAACACTTAAGGAACGTTCTGTGTAGGTTCTAATTAGGTTGTCACAACAAAACCTCCCTGCAACATTCTGGAAATGTTAGATTATGGTTATAAAAATAACCCTTAAGGAACGTTCTGTGTGGGTTCTAATTAGGTTGTCACACAAAAACCTTCCTGCAACGTTCTGGAAATGTTAGTTTATGGTTATAAAATAACCCTTAAGGAACGTTCTGTGTAGGTTCTAATTAGGTTGTCACACGAAAACCAACCTGCAACGTTCTGGAAACGTTAGTTTATGGTTATAAAAATAACCCTTAAGGAACGTTCTCTGTAGGTTCTAATTAGGTTGTCACAAGAAAACCTCCCTGCAACGTTCTGGAAATGTTAGATTATGGTTATAAAAATAACCCTTAAGGAACGTTCTGTGTGGGTTCTAATTAGGTTGTCACACAAAAACCTTCCTGCAACGTTCTGGAAATGTTAGTTTATGGTTATAAAATAACCCTTAATGAACGTTCTGTGTAGGTTCTAATTAGGTTGTCACAAGAAAACCTCCCTGCAACGTTCTGGAAATGTTAGATTATGGTTATAAAAATAACCCTTAAGGAACGTTCTGTGTGGGTTCTAATTAGGTTGTCACACAAAAACCTTCCTGCAACGTTCTGGAAATGTTAGTTTATGGTTATAAAATAACCCTTAATGAACGTTCTGTGTAGGTTTTAATTAGGTCGTCACACGAAAACCAACCTGCAACGTTCTGGAAACGTTAGTTTATGGTTATAAAAATAACCCTTAATGAACATTCTGTGTAGGTTCTAATTAGGTCGTCACACGAAAACCAACCTGCAACGTTCTGGAAATGTTAGTTTATGGTTATAAAAATAACCCTTAATGAACATTCTGTGTAGGTTCTAATTAGGTTGTCACACATAAACCTCCCTGCAACGTTCTGGAAATGTTAGTTTATGGTTATAAAAATAACCCTTAAGGAACGTTCTGTGTAGGTTCTAATTAGGTTGTCACACATAAACCTCCCTGCAACATTCTGGAAATGTTAGTTTATGGTTATAAAAATAACCCTTAAGGAACGTTCTGTGTAGGTTCTAATTAGGTTGGCACACAAAAACCTCCCTGCAATGTTCTGGAAACGTTAGTTTATGGTTATAAAATAACCCTTAAGGAACGTTCTGTGTAGGTTCTAATTAGGTTGGCACACAAAAACCTCCCTGCAACTTTCTGGAAACGTTAGTTTATGGTTATAAAATAACCCTTAAGGAACGTTCTTTGTAGGTTCTAATTATGTTGTCACACCAAAACCCCCCTGAAACGTTCTGGAAACGTTTGTTTATGGTTATAAAATAACCCTTAAGGAACGTTCTGTGTAGGTTCTAATTAGGTTGGCACACAAAAACCTCCCTGCAACTTTCTGGAAACGTTAGTTTATGGTTATAAAATAACCCTTAAGGAACGTTCTGTGTAGGTTCTAATTAGGTTGTCACACGAAAACCTCCCTGCAACGTTCTGGAAATGTTAGTTTATGGTTATAAAAATAACCCTTAAGGAACGTTCTGTGTAGGTTCTAATTAGGTTGTCACACAAAAACCTTCCTGCAATGTTCTGGAAACGTTAGTTAATGGTTATAAAAATAACCCTTAATGAACGTTCTGTGTAGGTTCTAATTAGGTTGGCACACATAAACCTCCCTGCAACGTTCTGGAAACGTTAGTTTATGGTTATAAAATAACCCTTAAGGAACGTTCTGTGTAGGTTCTAATTAGGTTGGCACACATAAACCTCCCTGCAACGTTCTGGAAACGTTAGTTTATGGTTATAAAATAACCCTTAAGGAACGTTCTGTGTAGGTTCTAATTAGGTTGTCACAAGAAAACCAACTTGCAACGTTCTGGAAACGTTAGTTTATGGTTATAAAATAACCCTTAAGGAACGTTCTGTGTAGGTTCTAATTAGGTTGTCACACGAAAACCAACCTGCAACGTTCTGGAAATGTTAGTTTATGGTTATAAAAATAACCCTTAAGGAACGTACTGTGTAGGTTCTAATTAGGTTGTCACAAGAAAACCTCCCTGCAACGTTCTGGAAATGTTAGTTTATGGTTATAAAATAACCCTTAAGGAACATTCTGTGTAGGTTCTAATTAGTTTGTCACAAGACAACCTCCCTGCAACGTTCTGGGAATGTTAGTTATAAAAATAACCCTTAAGGAACGTTCTGTGTAGGTTCTAATTAGGTTGTCACACTAAAACCTCCCTGCAATGTTCTGGAAATGTTAGTTTATGGTTATAAAATAACCCTTAAGGAACGTTCTGTGTAGGTTCTAATTAGGTTGGCACACAAAAACCTCCCTGAAACGTTCTGGAAACGTTAGTTTATGGTTATAAAATAACCCTTAAGGAACGTTCTGTGTAGGTTCTAATTAGGTTGTCACACTAAAACCTCCCTGCAATGTTCTGGAAACGTTAGTTTATGGTTATAAAATAACCCTTAAGGAACGTTCTGTGTAGGTTCTAATTAGGTTGGCACACAAAAACCTCCCTGCAACATTCTGGAAACGTTAGTTTATGGTTATAAAATAACCCTTAAGGAACGTTCTGTGTAGGTTCTAATTAGGTTGTCACAGAAACCCCCCCCCCTGAAACGTTCTGGAAACGTTTGTTTATGGTTATAAAATAACCCTTAAGGAACGTTCTGTGTAGGTTCTAATTAGGTTGTCACAAGAAAACCTCCCTGCAACATTCTGGAAACGTTAGTTTATGGTTATAAAATAACCCTTAAGGAACGTTCTGTGTAGGTTCTAATTAGGTTGTCACAGAAACCCCCCCCCCTGAAACGTTCTGGAAACGTTTGTTTATGGTTATAAAATAACCCTTAAGGAACGTTCTGTGTAGGTTCTAATTAGGTTGTCACAAGAAAACCTTCCTGCAACGTTCTGGGAACGTTAGTTTATGGTTATAAAATAACCCTTAGGGAACGTTCTCTGTAGGTTCTAATTAGATTGTCACAAGAAAACCTTCCTGCAACGTTCTGGGAACGTTAGTTTATGGTTGCAAAAAATAAAACCTAAAGAGAACGTTCCTAGAACGTTAGGAATTGGTTCCCAAAAAACAACAAAACGGGAACCAAATGCTAACGTTAGGGGAACGTTGTGTTTGCTGGCCATCAGTTTTGCGCAAACATTTGAGCTGCTTGATTACACGCTGTCATTAAAGCAAAAGTGACTTTCTGAAGTGAACATTTTGTAAAGGTACTTATTTGTGGTAAATTTAACATTTTCACCAAAAACGTTATACTGAGGATATGTTTGATAATTATTATTAATATTAAATTATATGTACTACACACATTTGTTTTTCTCGAAACCTCATGGGTATGTAGTGAGAGCTCCCTAACAGCCGAGTGACTCACAAGCGCTTTGCGAATCGGTTCAGTCGAATCATTCTAAAGAACCGGTTTAAACGAACCGTTCACTCGCGAATCGGACACCGCTGATCAGAAGAGGTGCGGCGCTTCAACTTCAAATAGGTAGTGTCAAAACAGTGCCAGTCACAATCTGACACCTCTGAGAGAATCTGTAGCGACAGACTTGGAGCTTTTCTTTTCTTTTCCTATTTGAATCATTTACTTTGTTGTGCACTGGAGATAAACAGGAAGGGACCGCCGCAGATTTCACTTTTGCGCTCAGATTGTTCTTCCCGTCTCTCTCAGCATGGCTTCAACAACCTGCACCAGGTTTACCGACGAATATCAGCTGTACGAAGAACTGGGAAAGTAAGTATCAGTTATGAACAAACCTCAAACAAACATTTGAAACACGTTTTGTGGTGCAAGTCTGTTTAATTGCACTGACGCCAACCTGTGCGTTCCTGCCTGATATGCGCGAGAGCTTTACCTGCGTTCGCGAGCCTTTGATGTGCTCTGTGACATTTCAGAGAGACGATGAAATAAAGAAATTATTTATACATTTTTCCCGCGTTTTGAAGGAAATTGCAAACGGCGGGATTCCCCCAGTTTAAACCCTTCGTGGCTATTTATTTATTTATTTATTTTCAAAACAGTCTGGAGTTTTCACGTGGGTGCTGAGCGGCCACCAGTTATGGTATGAATGTTGTTATCTCATCTATTCATGACAAAGATCAATATTTGTTCCAGAAAGGTCTAAACAGCTTCCTTTAATTTAGGCAAGGGGAATCTGAGAGCAGGTTGACCGATACCGAAAGCTAAGGTGGTGGGATAGGCCGATAACCAATTAATCAGCCGATAGTTTTTCAAATCAATTTATAAAATGTCAATAAATAAATAAATAAATAAACTTTTACTCTTTACTATAGTGTCCAAATGATTTTTTTTTTAAATTAAATAACAAAAACCAGATGCTGTTTTTTTGTCCAACCAAAATCCCAAATCAATTTATAAAATGTAAAAAAATATATATATATAAAAATAAACTTTTACTCTTTACTATAGTGTCCAAAATGAAAAAAAAAATTAAATAAAATAAAAAATACCAGATGCTGTTTTTTGTCCAACCAAAATCCCAAGAATAACTTGAAAAAGATTTTTAAGTATAAACAAGCCCGAAACACACGGGGACTCTTATTTTGAAATGATGAAAAAAATATCGTCAACTATCGAAATAAAAAGCTTCCTTTAATTTAGGCAAGGGGAATCTGAGTAGAGGTTGACCGAGTGGGATAGGCCGATAACCAATTAATCGGCCGATAGTTTTTAAAACCAATTTATAAAATGTCGCAAAAATAATAAATAACTTTTACTCTTTACTATGGTGTCCAATAAATAAATAAAAATAAAATAAAAAATACCATTTGAATAAAATGAAATATTTTTTTTTCCGACCAAAATACCAAGAATAACTTGAAAAACGATTTTTAAGTATAAACAAGCCCGAAACACACGGGGACTCTTATTTTGAAATTATGAAAAAACATCGTCAACTATCGAAATAAAACGCTTCCTTTAATTTAGGCAAGGGGAATCTGAGTAGAGGTTGACCGAGTGGGATAGGCCGATAGTTTTTAAAATCAATTTATAAAATGTCAAAAAATAAACAAGCCCGAAACACACGGAGACTCTTATTTTGAAATGATGAAAAAACATCGTCAACTATCGAAATCGATTTGAACAGATAACCAGATTTAACAGATTTTGGATAGCTCCAAAAAGCAACAATCGGCACCGATTAATCGGCCGATAGTTTTTAAAACCAATTTATAAAATGTCGCAAAAATAATAAATAATTTTATATATAAATAAAATCCCAGATGCAGTTTTTTTGGTCCAGATAACCGAGTTAACCGATTGTTCCAAAAAGCAACAATCGGCACCGATTAATCGGTAAAACCGATCCTTTTATCTTCCTTTAAAATCTGAGCAGCATTTTTTTAGAGAGCTCATTTAAAATGCGGCATCCTCACAAACATATTTACAAATAAATAAATAAGTGAACTAAACAAACAAAATAAAACAAAACTGGTTTCTCTTCTGACTTCCAGGGGAGCCTTTTCTGTGGTTAGAAGATGCATGAAAATCTCAACTGCTCAGGAATATGCTGCGAAATTAATCAACACCAAGAAGTTGTCTGCCAGGGGTGAGTTGAGTTCACTATGTTGGATATATAACACGCTGATTATAACATGACTGGAGCCGTGCTTGTGCACTCAATGCATCAGTAGCACCAACGTCACGTTTCTATTGCACACAATGCTTGCAACCTTTGGTTACACACACAAAACCACAGCTTACTTTGCCTATAACAACTGTACCTTGTCACATCGTCAATACTGAGACCAGTATCATATGCACATTTATGTGGTCTTATTAGTGGTGTTTGCTAAGGCGAGCTTTTGACTAAAGTCTAAATTTTAATAGTTAGAGAGTTAATATTGAACTTGAAGTGAGACCACTCATAATGCTGGAGGAAGCACTATGTAATACAGTTTTATGGTAGAGCATAAATTACTTTTGCAGTTATTCACACGAGATAACATCAACCAATCCCACTGTCTCCACTCACAGCTTGTAAGATTCATTCTTATGCACGACTCTGTATTTAAAGGGACAGTACACCCAACACACCCAAAACTGAAAATTCTCTCATCATCTACTCGCCCTCATGCCATCCCAGATGTGTTTGACTTTCTTTCTTCACCAGAACACAAACTGAGATTTTCAGAAGAATATTTCAGCTCTGTAGGTCCTTACAATGCAAGTGAATGGTGACCAGAACGTTGAAGCTCCAAAAAGCACATAAAGGCAGCATAGAAATAATCCATACGACTCCAGTAGTTTAATTCACGTTTTAAATCAAGCTTGACTGAACCACTTCTTCTCTGTGTATGCATCAAGCACAAGGACGTGTAATCAAGCTTGAAATCACGATCGTGGCTAGAGATGGAAATGGCAAGATGTGCAGTGAAAAATTAGCAATATTTTGGGCCGTTCTCGCCTAAAACCCATTAGATCACTTCTGAAGACATGCGTTTAACCGCTGGAGACTTTTATGCTGCCTTTATGTGCTTTTTGGACCTTCAAAGTTCTGGTCACCATTCACTTGCATTGTATGGAGCTACAGAGCTGAGATATTCTTCTAAAAGACTTAATTTGTGTTCAGCAGAAGAAAGAAAGTCATACACATCTGGGATGGCATGAGTGTGAATACATGATGAGAGAATTTCCATTTTTGGGTGAACTGTCCCTTTAAATGGTGGCAGAACAAACCACTAGTCAGCTAGATGGTGCAACGCCTAATATACAAATATTACATGTGACTGACCACGTGCCACCCAGAGAAACAATTACCGTCCGAATAGGGCTTATGTGTGACAAGGTCAGAATTGAAATAGATTGAAATCGAAAAATCAACCTCTAGAGGTTGGTGACATCAAATCACAAATCACTCGACCACAAATCGAGTAATCATTAAAGGTGCATTCACCGTCAATCTGCGCATTTTATCACGTGGCTTGTTGAGCGTTTTACCGCGGAGACGTAGCACATGTGAAGGCGAATTCACGAATTCAGAATACTCTGCGGCGTCCACGCGCCCCACCGAGAGCGGGAACCACATTATAGCGACCACGAGGAGGTTACCCCATGTGACTCTACCCTCCCTAGCAACCGGGCCAATTTGGTTGCTTAGGAGACCTGACTGGAGTCACTCAGCACACCTTGAATTCGAACTTGCGACACCAGGTGAGGTAGTCAGCATCAATACTCGCTAAGCTACCCAGACCCCCGGACATGTGTCAGGGAGGGAGACCTCGAGTAAGAAAAGCCTAATTCTTATCATCCATTGAAGGTCACTTCCGAATAGGGATTCCCTACTCTCCGCTCTGCGTGTGCGCATCTCTCACCGCAGGGGTTTGTTGGACGTGTTCGGTCCAGTTGATTTGGAATCAAATTGTCCAACTTTCTTTATTTTCTCAGCGCAGATGGAAGCTCAGAGTGACTGAGCGATGGAAGAAACAGCAGTGAGCTGCTTTGATACCATTAATCCTGCTTAGGCTTTGACAGTCTTAGTGGATGTGCCTGTAGCCACGGCGACTAAAAGATGGAGAAAGACAGAAAGAGCACTAAAAGTGATGGAGTTATAGTCAAACAGGAAGCAGCATCTTTGGGTATCCATTGGTGCAGTGGTAATGTTTGGATCAGTATACAATGGTATCCTTAAGTTATTTACTTGTCTGTAAGTGAAAGTCATTGGTCTGTGAACGGGGAGTAGAACAAAAGAATGATGAAATGATTGGCAAACACATGGCAAATACATAATTCAGGTAGTTTAGTGCTAGATTAATTATTGATGCTGTACAGACACACAAGTTTTCAGTGTAATTTATAACCTTGACTGAAATAAAAACAGTCTGACCCGTGTTTCCTAAAAAATTACTCTGAATCAACAGCGTGAAACATACAGAATAACCAGTGTAGTCTGATTCCTGAACAAATGACTCTAATGAGTCGGTTCTTTTGAATCAACTTCATGAAACATACAGTATGACCAGTGTAGTCTGATTCCTGAACAAATGACTCTAATGAGTCGGTTCTTTTGAATCAACTTCATGAAACATACAGTATGACCAGTGTAGTCTGATTCCTGAACAAATGACTCTAATGAGTCGGTTCTTTTGAATCAACTTCATGAAACATACAGTATGACCAGTGTAGTCTGATTCCTGAACAAATGACTCTAATGAGTCAGTTCTTATGAAACATACAGCATGAACACTGTAGTCTGATTCCCGAACAAATGACTCTTATGAGTCGGTTCTTTTGAATCAACTGCGTGAAACATACAGCATGACCAGTGTAGTCTGATTCCTGAACAAATGACTCTAATGAGTCGGTTATTATGAAACATACAGCATGAACACTGTAGTCTGATTCCCGAACAAATGACTATTATGAGTCGGTTCTTTTGAATCAACTGCGTGAAACATACAGCATGACCAGTGTAGTCTGATTCCTGAACAAATGACTCTTATGAGTCGGTTCTTTTGAATCAACTGCGTGAAACATACAGCATGACCAGTGTAGTCTGATTCCTGAACAAATGACTCTAGTGAGTCGGTTCTTTTGAATCAACTGTGTGAAACATACAGCATGACCAGTGTAGTCTGATTCCTGAACAAATGACTCTAGTGAGTCGGTTCTTTTGAATCTATTGTGTGAAACATACAGTATGACCAGTGTACTCTGATTCCTGAACAAATAACTCTAGTGAGTTGGTTCTTTTGAATCAACTGCGTGAAACATACAGCATGACCAGTGTAGACTGATTCCCAAACAAATGACTCTTATGAGTCGGTTCTTTTGAATCAACTGTGTGAAACATACAGCATGACCAGTGTAGTCTGATTCCTGAACAAATGACTCTAGTGAGTCGGTTCTTTTGAATCAACTGCGTGAAACATACATTATGACCGGTGTTGTCTGATTCCCAAACAAATGACTCTAGTGAGTCGGTTCTTTTGAATCAACTGTGTGAAACATACAGTATGACCAGTGTAGACTGATTCCTGAACAAATGACTCTTATGAGTCGGTTCTTTTGAATCAACTGCGTGAAACATACAGCATGACCAGTGTAGTCTGATTCCCGAACAAATGACTCTTATGAGTCGGTTCTTTTGAATCAACTGCATGTAACATACATTATGACCAGTGTACTCTGATTCCTGAACAAATGACTCTAACGAGTCAGTTCTTTTGAATCAACTGCATGTAAAATACATTATGACCAGTGTACTCTGATTCCTGAACAAATGACTCTAACGAGTCGGTTCTTTTGAATCAACTGCATGTAACATACATTATGACCAGTGTACTCTGATTCCTGAACAAATGACTCTAACGAGTCGGTTCTTTTGAATCAACTGCATGTAACATACATTATGACCAGTGTACTCTGATTCCTGAACAAATGACTCTAACGAGTCGGTTCTTTTGAATCAACTGCATGTAAAATACATTATGACCAGTGTACTCTGATTCCTGAACAAATGACTCTAACGAGTCGGTTCTTTTGAATCAACTGCATGTAACATACATTATGACCAGTGTACTCTGATTCCTGAACAAATGACTCTAACGAGTCGGTTCTTTTGAATCAACTGCATGTAACATACAGCATGACCGGTGTAGTCTGATTCCTGAACAAATTACTCTTTTAAGCCAGTTCTTATGAATCTATACCGTAAAAGATTCCTCCCGAATTAATGACTTGTGAATTAGGCTGGTTCTTGTAATTGAATGAAAAACTTACTGAACCCCAAGTCATTCATTTCGCCATGTCCGACTCGAAATGAACCGAGAACCGTTACGTTGTTTGTGTACTTACGGCTAAAGGTTGTTAAAATAACAATGTAAGTTCAAAGTAATTGTCACAATATTCATTAATGTTGGGAACAGGAAGAGAAGTGAACAGTCACCAGCCAGAAGACTTAAAGGGACAGTACACCCAAAAATGAAAATACTCTCATCATTTACTCACCCTCATGCCATCCCGGATGTGTGTGACTTTCTTTCTTCTGCTGAACACAAAGTATTTTAGAAGAATATTTGAGCTCTTGTACGACTTGTACGTAATGTTGAAGCTCAAAAAGCACATAAAGGCAGCATAAAAGTAATCCATAAGACTCCAATGGTTTAATCCATGTCTTCAGAAGTGACATGATAGGTGTGGGTGAGGAACAGGTCAATATTAAGGTCCAGGCAGTGTGCTCCCTTGATGTACACTTTTCAACAGCCTATAATAGACTCAGAAGAGTCTTGTAGGGACTAAGGCTACATCCACATTAATCTGAATACATCAGAAAACTGTTTGTTTTGGGACACTGGGAATTAACTCTAGAGGGTGTTGCATATATTGTGTGTCCTTCAGATTAATATCAAAGATATGGAGGCACTTCATGGCCACTTATGAAGATCCTTGAGTTTTGAGAGGGGGGGAACAGGCGTCTGGTTCTCTGATTCTGGCCCTTTATTTTGAGCATGAAGACCAATGCTTTACACAGATGGATAGCACAGGTGGTGTTTATTAGATGGACATTTTGTTCGCATCATCTGCAATTAGAGAATATCAGAAGAGCACCCTTTGAAGGGGGCATAAGCTTTACGGTATATTGCCAAGATATTCATTTTAACAGAATTGTCGCGGCTCCGGTGAGTTTGCCAGTTTCTCTGCTTCATATCTCGCAGGCCGGCATGCATGATCGCCGTTTCCATGGGAACACTGATTGCTCCCTGGGGAACGCTGGTCTTGCCGCTGATTAGCGTGCCGAGCAACACCTGTTCTCCCCTAATTCGCTCCCTTCTTAAGCCCGTCGTGTTCTCGTGCATCGTTTGGTTGCCCGTGCGTCGGGTGTGTGGTTGCCTTTTAGCATTGCGGCATGACACTGGTCTTCCGCGGAGGATACCAACTCCCCGCTCGCGGCAGGTAGGGGACTCCTCCCTCCGCCCTTGGCAGCGGCCCTGACCGCTCCAGGCGGATCCCCTTCTCCCCTCGCGGTCGGCGGCCGTTCCTCCGCTTCCAGGCAGGCTGAGCGAGAGCATTGAACATCGTTTTATATGTTTTGTCATTTTCTCTCCCTCATGTCTCGCAGGTGCGTCCGGCATGCATGATCGGCGTTTCCATGGGAACGATGAATGCTGATCATGCCACCTGTTCTCCCCTATTTCACTCCCTTCTTAAGCCCGTCGTGTTCTCAGTATCTTTGCTAGATTAGCCCAGTTGGTCCTGTCTCGTGTATCTGTTAGTTGCTGTTCATACTTATCCGGAGGTGTGAAGCTGACGTCTAAAACATTCGCCAAAATAAAAGCTCAATTTAACAAGACCGCTTTTCAACAGATATGTCCCACTACAGTGTAGTCTATAATAAAACAGATTTCGTAGAGCCCTAATTGTGCAATGGTGCAATTTAGCACTCTTGAAACACAATGGTGGCATGTGGCAGTTTCTGAAGGCTTCATGAATAATTTATGCTTGTCATTTTGTTTCAAGAAAGACTTTTATGGCTCTGTGACATCATAAAGCTCCCAGTGAAATTCTCTTTATTTGTCATTGATTTTTATATATAATATAGTGAAATCTGTTTCCACATTAATCAGTTCATATCTCATTTATTTTTTAACCCTTTCTGTGCATTTTCCCCTCTGATGTATGTTTGGTGTAGTGATGTTTTGGGAAGGAGTGTTTGAGGAAACTTGTCGTCATTCTTGCAATTTGGTTGACTTACTTATCCCAACACTAATACATCTTTAAATGTGGTCAGATAAAAAGTAAACCACTTGTCCCATAGCGACACTCATGCACTTACACATGTAAAGTGTTACATAACTGTGAATAGCTCACCAGAGAGAAAACGCAGCCTGCGTGTGCACAGAGCGCGATACATAAAGACAAAACGAGTAAAACCTCGCAGTTAGTCTGTGTTTGGACAACCTACAATTCTCCAAAGAATCAAATGTTTGCATTGGTGCAATTTACCCAAAGGCTCCCCTTATCCGAGCAGCGGTGTCCATCTAATATAGCGTATTTAAGGGCAAAATGTGACGCGTTATGAGAGGTTATTTCACTCAAACATACTCCGTATGTAGTCTCTCAATATCAGAAATATCTCACACACCACCTGTTTGAAATTGAATCCCAACTCTGCTGCTTTTCCAACTTTGTCCTGCATATTTTTGTCTGACATCTCTTCCCACACATTTCCCAAGCGATGCATTTGTGTGTCAGGCATTGGTAAGCTTCTTGCCTTGGACAAAGTCTGTTTATATCCGAGCGTTTGACTCCTCAAGGAGCGTCGATAGAGCTGTTATGTAACTCAAGACTGCCCATTCACAATTCCGACATCCGTTTTTGTACTTCCTAACCTCTGTTTTTGTGGCCAAGTGTAAATGTCTTTTTGTCTGCGTTTTTGTTCTTTAGGAGAAGGATTTCTTCAAAGGAATAATTACCTTAATTTTCCAAAATGAACAAAAACACATTTTCATTTATGCATTTGGCAGACGCTTTTATCCAAAGTTACTTACAGTGCACTTATTACAGGGACAATCCCCCCGGAGCAACCTGGAGTTAAGTGCCTTACTCAAGGACACAATGGTGGTGGCTGTGGGGATCAAACCAGCAACCTTCTGATTACCAGTTATGTGCTTTAGCTCACTACGCCACCACCTTAAAAGTACTCCATACGACTCATGCTCCAACCCTTCTAAAGCCAAGTAAGGCACATTTTAATTACCACAGAACCATGTCAATTCTTAACTATCACCAAAATGCAGAACGACACAAGCGCTTTTCATGTGGAGTTCAAAGCGGCGTTGACACCCTGACGCGAATCATGAATGCAGCTTCACGATTGCAGTAACAAAGCTGATAGCTTCAGTCTACCAGCAGATTCATATTGTGGAGGAGTTTAAGAGATTTCATGCCAATTGCAATGAATACGCAACCTATGTTGGGACTAGTTCTTTCAATTAGTCAAACTCCCACTTATACTTTGGGAAACAAACTCAATGTTACTTGAATTTGTGCTATTTTAGAGCATTTCTATCTTTATACTGTGTAAGGCTTAGTTGTTAATACAATGAAAACGTTAATAAAGCATTATATTTTTACATATTGTTTTGTTTTCTTTCCTAAGAAGGAAATAAATGCATTTTGACAGGAAAAGAAGTACATTTAGAGTGAAATTTCAGGACTTTCGAAATCTGATTAATCGCGACTAACTACGGGAAAATATGCGATTTAATTGTGACAGACAGCACAAATTTAAAGTTGTATTCATTTAACTTATTAAATAATTAAATTAATTAAATTGAAGTGAAAATAGACCAAAATCATTTTTGAGTGCATACCAGCACGGGCGGTTCTACAGACCCACAACCCCCCCCCCCATGTGCCCCCCACTCACAATCAATTTTACTGTAATCGGTAAAAACATAAACTGATCAAATAGCCATGTGTCATATATTGTTGGAAAGCTCTCCAAGAGTAGAATACAACCAAACAATTTTTCTTGACTCACAGACAAATATATAGCGGGTATATTTATTTGACAATTACGTTGGTGTTGCTTATACGCCGTGTTTTCAATTATAACTTCACAAAAAATAAACGGAACATAAAATATCACATGCCTTATGTTATGTTACTTAGAGGAGGCGATTATCTTTTAAACGAGCCCACACAAGTTAATCGGATGCATAGATCATTAGATAATGTACACAAAGCAATGTTACATATGGCCACTAGATGATGGCGCCAAGGTAAATAACACAAACTCGATGATGCAGACTCATTGTCAAACTGACTCAATGTCGACTCATTGAGTCGAAAGGCACTCATTCATAACTTTAGTCATTGTTGTGTTTGCATATGTAATTAGTTCTTATGTACAATTATGTTGTATTTGTTTGGAGAGGCTTTTGGACACGTAGATACGTCTTTGGACACTATGATTGCTTTGTCGTACACATGCAGTTGACATGGATGGGAAAACAAAAGCAGTTTTTCAGAGCCACCTTATTCACCCCCAGAGATGCTACGCTTGACAACCCTACGAATGAGAATCTTTATCTCAAGTGTTAAATGCAACTTGTGTTGCATTTTAGGAAACTGGCCAGACATGAGCACATTTATATGCAAAGTTAAATGGAGCTTTAGCCATTTTTGGCACAGTCGAGCTGCAGTCTGCATCTATCCGTCCAAGCATGCATGACGCAATGCGTAATTCAATAGTTTAAGAAAAGACACCAGGGCGTGCTGAGTGACTCCAGCCGGGTCTCCTAAGCAACCAAATTGGCCCGGTTGCTAGGGAGGGTAGAGTCACATGGGGTAACCTCCTGGTGGTCACGATTGGTGGTTCTCGCTCTCAATGGGGCGTGTGGTGAGTTGTGTGTGGATTGCAGAGAGTAGCATGAGCCTCCACATGCTGTGAGTCTCCGTGGTGTCATGCACGACGAGTCACATGATAAGATGCGTTGATTGACGTCTCAGAAGCAGAGGACACGGATTGAGGTGAGTAACCGTGCCACCACAAGGACCAGTTGAGTAAGTGTTAAATAAACGTTGCACGTCACCTCACACATGCTGGACGTAGCTGAGCGACAGTCGCATTATCTAGGTCTGTTAGCTTGACTTAGCTTTGACTTAATGACATTTTAAAACACGAGTTATTGTTTAATCCAACTGAAATCGAACATTTAAAGTGCATGAAAATGTTCTGATTGACTAGTATCGTGTGTTTCAGGCAAACTTCGCTATAGTATGTGAGAACCAGTTCATAAGTGCATTTGTTTGTGTGTGGGCTTTCGTGTTTCTTTGTCAGGTGAAACCGGAGGCCAGGTTTCCGTTTTCCCTTTCATATGAGAATTATATATGTATATAAAAAAGGTGAAACTGGCTTTAGACTAGAACTAGGGCACTCCTGACTTACTTGGTTTCAAGTTGCACCATACTTGAATGTTAGAGACAAACATTAGACATCACCAGGACCAGCATTACTGTCTCACGTTGAGGGAGCTTGTTCATTTGGATCAGGTTTCCAGCAGTCGCCAACAAACATTCCTAGTGAAACTGGTTCAGAAACTTCTCTTGCTTTTGAAGTAGAGGGGATACGGTTCCTCGCTGCCATTCGCAGTGAACAAAACCTTTCCAACCTCTCCATGGACATGGACTTTCCCCTCATTATTAAGATCAGTCCAGACAGCTCTGCACTGATTAGAGCTCCTGAATCCTTGTACACCCGTCATGGCCATTTAGATGGATAGCTAGTACATGAAGTGCAACGGATCTGAGCGGAGCTACAGACATGCTGAGGTAGACGGCAATCGTTCCTCTAGTAATTACACCTCTCTTAACGTCTCCTCGTGTAAATGGAGCAAGAGCGAGATAGGAGGCACGATAATGACTGCACAGAACAAAGGGCAGAAGAACGAGGCTGCTTTATAAGCCTCGCTTGTGACATATCAAACATAACAGGGTCCAGGGTGTTGTGGATAGGATTGACTTTCACATTGCTTCCAAATCCCTGGACAAATTCATTATTTGCATGTATGATAATCAATTAATTCCTGTTTCTGCTGCATGGCTGTGGGTAGCCCTGCCCATCGTAACACATCATTGGTCCAAACTCCTCCTCCTCGTAGCTGTACATTAAACATTAGATGCGTTTTGGTTGCTTTGCCAAGCATTTTGCTGTCAGTGAGGACACAAATTTTTTTGGGGGGGATATTGGCCCAATGTTGAGTCCATTACAAAGCAACTTCCATTATCCCACTCGCTTCCTGTTCTTCTGTTGGTGGCTTCCAACATAAACGACTAAACATACATTCACTGAGCACTTTATTAGGAACTATATGAAGTGTCAGGCGTCGTAGCCCATCCGCCTTAAAGTTCGACGTGTTGATCATTCTGTGATGCTATTCTGCTCACTACAATTGTACAGAGTGGTTATCCGAGTTACCGTAGCCTTTCTGCCAGCTTGGACCAGTCTGGCCGTTCCCCGTTGGCCTCTCTCATCAACAAGGCGTTTCCGTCCGCAGAACTGCCGCTCACTGGATGTTTTATGTTTTTGGCGCCATTCTGAGTAAATTCAAGAGACATTTGTGCATGAAAATCCCAAAAATACTCAAACCAGCCCGTCGGGCACCAGCAATCATGCCATGCTCTAAATCACTTCCATAACATTTTTCCCCATTATGATGGTTGATGTGAACATTAACATAAACGTTGCTTTTATCCCTGTTTTAATAGAGCGTTGCACTTGCGATGCAAAGGATAAGGGGGACGAGTCCTAAAGAGCACGCGAGTCGTCACGTGAGCTAGAAGCGTCAGAGAAGCACCACGAACTGATGTTGGCGCTTCAGCAATTGTCTTTTTCATCTCACAATTGCTTTTTATGACACTATCAGTTAGGTTTAGGTGTAAGGTTTAGGGCACGTATGTAGGTTTTGATGAATTAAAACTCAATATAGCGTTAACCTTAACCTCATCTGTTTGGGAGAAAATTGTACTCGCTTTTAGCGCCACACAGTGGACATTTCACCTCGGAACTGACGCAATGCATGCCAGGTACCGCGTAATATCATTGTGCGATTTTCATGAGATCAGGATGTATTTGTGGCTAAATGAAATGTAGAGGCTGAGTTTGATGTGTACGGAAATCTGAACTTTTTCTCTCTCCCCAATTTGGAAGGCCCAATTCCCAATGCGCTCCAAGTCCTCATGGTGGCGTAGTGACCCGCCTCAATGCGGGTGGCGGAGGACGAATTTCAGTTGCCTCCGCGTCTGAGACCGTCAATCCGTGCATCTTATCACGTGGCTTGTTGAGCGTGTTAATGCGGAGACCTAGCGCATGTGGAGGTCACAACTCACCACATGCCCCACCAAGAGCGAGAACCACATTATAGTGACCGCAAGGAGGTTACCCCATGTGACTCTACCCTCGTTAGCAACCGGGCCAATTTGGTTGCTTAGGAGACCTGGCTGGAGTCACTCAGCACGCCCTGGATTCAAACTCGTGACTCTAGGGGTGTTAGTCAGCGTCTTTACTCACTGAGCAACCCAGGCCCGAAATCCTACTTTTAATAGGAGGATGAAGACCAAAAATGACCTACTGGTCCATATGAGTTGACCTTTTATTAGTTCATGCATAAAACTCTCCTAGATAAATGTTTCTTTTCTTTGATGTCAAGTTAGCACACACCGAGAGCTTTGATCTGGAATGGCTGCAGTTTGACAAAGAAAACATTCTTGCATGCACGGCCTACTCCATTTCACCTCAATACCTGTTCCCTTTAGCAGGCACCCTCAATCCTGGAATCAACATGCCTTCCAGCAGCAGTGCAAAATGTGGGGAATTCTTGCTTGTTGTTCATTGACAAGTCAATACAGGCAAAGAAACACAGAGAGACATGTATGAAGTCTATATGAAAGGGGGCTGAGAGCCAACCACAGTCAGCCAAATCCAACTCAACAAATTTCCACACGGTTGCTATGGAGACTGCAGTATGTTCTGTGTTCCTTTGGGGGGTTAGATGACGTAAAGCAGGATTCTACACACACACATACACACACACACACTCACACACACTCACTCTCACACTTTAGTATTTGTCATAACACAGTGCTTGTCTTTCTGAAAGTCTTTGCCTGCAGTAGTGGGTCTGATGACACATATGTCATTATAAACCATATATAAGCGCATTGGAATAGTGAACATGAATGAATGAATGAATGAATGTTACATTGATATAGAGCATTTCTGACATTTCACTAAAAGCGCTTTACACAGTGAACTCTCCTCAACCACCACCAGTGTGCAGCATCCACCTGGAGGATGCGATGGCAGCCAGTGTGCCAGTACGCTCGCCACACACCAGCTATTGGTGGAGAGGAGAGAGTAGAGTGATGTAGCCAATTAATGGGGATTATTAGGAGGCCATGATTGATAAGGGCCAATGGAGGGAATTTGGCCAGGACACCAGGGTTTCACCCCTACTCTTTTCGAGAAGTGTCCCAGGATTTTGAATGACCACAGAGAGTCAGGACCTCAATAAACGTTTCGTCCAAAAGACGGTGTCTTTTTAACAGTATAGTGTCCCAATCACTATACTGGGGCATTAAGACCTACACAGTCCGCAGGGTGAACACCCCCTGCTGGGCTCCCTAATACCTCTTCCAGCTTAGCTTCAGTAGGCAACCGGTCTTGAGCTACAGGGTGATATGAGCGCGGGCCATAGATATATAGATAGGTCAATATAGACCAAGATATTTATCTATATCTCTGGAAAAAAACTATATCCTAAATCAATATTTTTTAAGTAGAAATACCTACATTTATCACTCATAAAATGTAAGCAAATGTATGATGATGACAATGTTAACTTTGTGCAAAAGGTCAGATTTGTTTGCTTGCATTGGAGTGGTGGTGGTGTAGTGGTCTAAAGCACGTAACTGGTAATCAGGAGGTTGCTGGTTCGATCCCCACAGCCACCACCATTGTGTCCTTGAGTAAGACACTTAACTCCAGGTTGCTCCGGGGGGATTGTCCCTGTAATAAGTGCACTGTAAGTCACTTTGGATAAAAGCGCCTGATAAATCTTGTTGGAGGCATGTAATGGACGACGATCTGCTTTTATGGTGAAAAGAAAATGCCAAGCGGTACAAGAAACTCTGAAGCTTACCCGACCTATGCGTTTATATGCCTTAAATATCTTTAAACGGGCAGAGCACATTTTACAAAAAGCCAACATTCACCAATGTGTAAGCCTTTATATACTCACGAGTTTATACATGTGCATTACCCAAATGCCGTCAGTATCCGCTTCTAAGCTACGGGTAAGTGTGATTGTTTTGTTTTTGTTTGTTTTTTATTAATGGAAATTGTAAAAACATCGTTTGTTGAAGTTATCTTACATTTAAACCTTTCTTGGTAACTAATGTGAATAAAACTGAAATTTCACGCACGTGTCATCGTTATTTTTAACTTACGTTTTATTTTACGATTAATCGGTGACTTGTTTGGTGCGGGTTAGAGTACTCAACTACAAAATTACTCAAAAATACCCATCCCTAATTTATTTTACAATAGATTGTTTTAGCCTTGTACCAGACCCATACTTTAAATATTAAAACGTGAAAATCTATTATAAAAGTTAGTGCTCTCAGTCGATTCATTATTTTAATCGCGATTAATCGCATTGTGTTTTTTTTGTAGTTAATCGCGATTAATCACAGATTTTGAAAGTACTTAAAAATGTGGCACTATTTTCCTGTCAAATGCATTTATTTCATTTATAGGAAAGAACACAAAACAATATGTAACAATATAATGCGTTATTCATCTTTCCAAATGAAGCTTTCCACAGTATAAAGATAGAAATGCTCTAAAATATCAGAACAGAAAAAATGACAACAACCTCCTGTGATGCATGTACTGTACATATACGGTTGATTATTGTTAGTAAACAAATTAAAAAATAATGAGAGTGTGAAAAGGCTTTAACAGAGATCCAGAGTGTAAAAGTGCCAGAATTTGAGATAAAACAGATATTTAAAAATATATGCAAATATATGAAATATATTAATTGATATTTTATGTTTTAATTAATATTAATGTTTTATCTCTCATTTTTAACATCCACATTCTGCAGTGTTCTCATACACTGTTAGGTGTGAACGCAATCCGACTATTCAAACGCATGTTTGTAGTGGAAAACAATGCAGGGTCTGAGTCCTGAGCTTGTTTGAATAAGGCTGGAGTTATCAGATGCACATTTGCATATGCAGACGTGGGGGAGGTAGACAAAAATAGAAGAACCGCAGAGACATACGGACGGCAGAGTAGTTTAAGTGACGGCTTGACATTGCCTAAGGGACATTGAGAGAGTGAGATGGGATGTGTATAGAGAAGCAAAATGATTTATGAAATCCGTCTGCGGCCTCTAATTAACATTGACATCACAATAAAACCGTGTTTTTAGCATGCACTGTAATCACAAGGTAATATTGCACATATTATAATTATGTAATATATATATTATACATTCACAAGTTACACCCCTCTACACTGGACGTGAGCTTGGCGTGCATATAGTTTGATGTGGGCCGGTTGCTGCGTCAGGTGACTTGACAGTAGGGCGGCTCGATTATGCCAAAAATCATAATCGTCGATTATTTTCCTTGATATTGTAGTTGACCAGATTTTTTTTAGCACTTGTATGGCATTCTGCATCATTCCCGGACACGTTGACCATCACTGAATTTTCTTAGTGGAAACTCTGGTGTGCCTGTTTGTGTGTGTGTGTGTGTAGATTTTTGTTCAGTCCTGTCTGGAATCGGTCTGTTTGGGCAGATGCTTGAATTGTGTGTCAACAGCCGGTGTTGTTCTCAACTTTAACAAACTGAGTTTCCTTGCCATTTCTGAAAAGAACACACACACACTCACACACACACACACTCACACACTCACACACACACACACACACACACACACTCACACACACTCACACACACACACTCACACACACACACACACACACGCTCTCTCACACACACACACACTCTCTCACACTCTCTCACCCTCTCACACACTCACACACACTCACACACACACACACACACACACACACACACACACACACACACGCTCTCTCACACACACACACACTCTCTCACACTCTCTCACCCTCTCACACACACACACTCACACACACACACACACACACACACTCACTCTCTCACACACACACACACACTCTCACACACACACATATGCTCTCACACACACACACACACACACTCTCTCACACACACACGCACACACACACACACACACACTCTCACACACACACACACACACACACACTCTCTCTCTCACACTCTCTCACACACACACACACACACGCTCTCTCACACACACACACATTCACACACACACACACACTCTCACTCACACACACTCTCACTCACACACACACACACACACACACTCTCACTCACACACACACTCACACACACACACACACTCTCACACACACTCACACACACACACACTCTCACACACACTCACACACACACACAGATGCTTTTTAGACCGTCTGTTTGTCCAAAAGTACAAAAGACAGTGTGTAAATGTACGTTTATACAACTGCAAGGGCAGAATGGACGATTTGTTTCCTGACAGAAAACTATTGCAAGGCTCAAGAACACTTGGGGAGAATAAAGTACACGCATTATAGTAATAGTTTTCGGCTATATTTCGACTATATCATGATGATACATCAGTATCAGCCAATATTAGCATTTTCAGAATTACAGCATCTATCAAAGTAAATTCTCTTATGCTACTCTGACAGTATATTTGCCGTTTGCAGAATGTATTCTGGGCACAGTCTGCACATGTTCTGAGTGCATCAAAAGGCCCCAGATGACCTACTAATGTGCACAATGCCTGGGGATAGTTTATTTACTTCCATGTCGTTCCAAACCAGTATGATTTGTATTTTTATTAATACTTGTTACACAAAATGAGATGTTATGGAAAATGTTAGCATCAGTCACCATTACCTTTATTGCATCTCTTTGTCCAAACAATCAAAGTGAATAGTGACTGACTAACATTTTGCCTGTTACACAGAAAAAAAATTATTTGTTGTACAGGTTTAGCTAGAAATTAAGCATAAAGGTAGTTTTTTGTTGTTTTTTTCCCCAGAAGTTTTTTAATCTCTTTACATAAAAAAATAAAAAGATGAAAGAATGTATATCATGATATGTATCATTATCAACCAAAGATGAGATGATCACTGGACTTCACTTGCTTAATTAAACGTGCATTGTAATGAGGTCATGTAACAATGTTGCATACTACCGCTTGTAATGTTTGTTCTTGCATACTGCATAGTTTTACTAACAATGTTTCACAGAATACTAGACTGAAGACAGCATATAGTGCAAATAATGCAGTTTGCAGGTAATGGTTTTCTATTCCAAACATATGCTGCAACTTTTTCTCGTCTGTTGCAAATGTTAGTTCACTGTGTTTTTGTCATGTCACTCTATTGCAGGTTTCTCCGTCCGACTGCTTTCACCTCTTCTGTCCTCATTTGTTTGTTATGCAAACTTTGTACCTGCATGACTACTAGTAGACATCAGGCCACTATCAAACTCTGCTGAACAGAATTTTCAAAGTTGTCAAATCACGTAAACTGTCCACTGACATGATTAGTGCTGTATGTATGTATATATATATATACAGTTGCAGTCAGACGTTTACAGACACATTAGCCAAATACATTCGGACTGAGGTCAGGGCTTTGTGATGGTATCTGTCCTTAAGCCGTTTTGCCACAACTCTGGAGGTATGATTGGGGTCATTGTCCATTTGGAAGACACATTTGCGACCGAGCTTAAACTTCCTGGCTGATGTCTTGGGATGTTGCTTCAATATATCCACATCATTTTCCTTCCTCATGATGCCATCAAATTAGTGAAGTGCACCAGTACCTCCTGCAGCACCCCACAACATGATGCTGCACCCTCATGCTTCACGGTTGGGATGGTGTTCTTCGGCGTGCAAGCCTCACCATTTTTCCTCCAAACATAATGATGGTCATTATGGCCAAACAGTTCCATTTTTATTCATCACACTAGAGGAAATTTCTCCAAAAAGTAAGATCTTTGTCCACATGTGCACTTGCAAACTGTAGTTTGGCTTTTTATATGGTGGTTTTGGAGCAGCGGCTTCTTCCTTGCTGAGCAGCCTTTCAGGTTATGTCGATATAGGACTCGTTTTACTGTGGATATAGATACTCGTCCACCTATTTCCTCCAGCATCTTCACAAGGTCCTTTACTGTTGTTCTGGGAATGATTTAAGGTCATCTAAATGCTTGAAATAATTTTCTGGAATTTTCCAAGGGATATAGTCAATTAAAAGTGAAAACATCGGTCTGTAAACAATTGCTGGAGAAATTTCTCATGTCATGCACAAAGTTGTTGTCCTAAACGACTTGCCAAAACTATAGTTAGCCAATATGAAATCTGTGGAGTTGTTAAAAAAGTTAGTTTTAATGACTTCAACCTAAGTGTATGTAAACGTCTGACTTCAACTGTATATATATTCTGCACTATGCATGCCAACGGACAGTTGACTTCATTTGGCAACTTTGAAAATAGTTGCCTGCCCCATTTCTGGCATTGTCTCTCTCAGTCTGTCAGATGGGACCTGACTGAACTGGGTCAATGCAACACTTAAAATATGCAACAAAAACTAGATTTGAATGAAAAACTCTCCATCGGGGACATTTAATGAAGAACACTGCATATTGCTAAACTTTTCTAATAATGAGGAGAGTAGAAATTGATTATACCAGTCCAGAATAATCCTTGAATTAGATCTATTTCTTCACATTATTCTTATACAGTACATCTAACTGGGTTCCTGTTGCTCAACTGGTAAATCATGGTGCTAGCTACTCTAAGGTCACGGGTTTGATTCCCAGGGAAATGTACTTTATGCCATGAATGCACTGTAATAGTGTGTGCTAAATGCATGCATGTAAATTAACTTGAAACTACAGTACAAGCTGGGAAGTATTTTTCCACTAAGAACATCCTAGCAACCACCTAGAAACGCTGTACTATCCACTCAGAGCACCTTATCAATACCCTGACAGCCCCTCAAAACACCCTAGACACCACCTAGCAACACCCTAGTATCCACTCAGAACACGCTGGCAATGCCCTGACAATCACTCAAAACACCCTAGACACCACCTAGCAACACCCTAGTAGCCACTCAGAACACCCTGGCAATGCCCTGACAACTATTTAGAACACCCTAGCAATGCCCTGACAACCACTAAGCACACCATAGCAACCATCTGTAGTACCACGCCATAGTATCCACTCAGAACACCTTACCAATGCACCGACAACCCCTCAAACATCCTAGAAACCACCTAGCAACCAGCTGGCAACACTCTAGTAGCCACTCTTAACATCCTAGAAATGCTGTGACAACCGTTTAGAACACTTTAGCAGTGCCCTGACAAACATTTGGAATTCCCTAGTAATGCCCTGACAACCACCCAGAATACCCTAGCAACCACCTAGCAATGCCCTAGTATCCACACAGAACATGCTGGCAATGCCCTGACAATCACCCAAAACACCCTAGACACCACCTAGCAACACCCTAGTAGCCACTCAGAACACCCAGGCAATGCCCTGACAATCACTCAAAACACCCTAGAAACCACTTAGCAATGCCCTAGTAGCCACTCAGAACACCCTGGCAATGCCCTGACAACCATTTAGAACACCCTAGCAATGCCCTTACAACCATTTAGAACACCCTAGCAATGCCCTGACAACCACTAAGAACATCCTAGCAACTGCCTAGAAACGCTGTACTATCCACTCAGAGCACCTTATCA
Organism: Moxostoma hubbsi; assembly: GCA_032164185.1. Taxonomy (NCBI): domain Eukaryota; kingdom Metazoa; phylum Chordata; class Actinopteri; order Cypriniformes; family Catostomidae; genus Moxostoma; species Moxostoma hubbsi. The sequence goes on from JAVLUX010000003.1 coordinate 57,126,032, forward strand.
ATACCCTAACAGCCCCTCAAAACACCATAGACACCACCTAGCAACACCCTAGTATCCACTCAGAACACCCTGGCAATGCCCTGACAATCACTCAAAACACCCTAGAAACCACTAAGCAATGCCCTAGTAGCCATTCAAAACACCCTGGCAATGCCCTGACAACCATTTAGAACACCCTAGCAATGCCCTTACAACCATTTAGAATGCTCTAGTAATGCCCTGACAACCACTAAGCACACCCTAGCAACCACCTTGCAACGCTGTACTATCCACTCAGAGCACCTTATCAATGCCCCGACAACCTCTCAAAACACCCTAGAAACCACCTAGCAACCAGCTGGCAACACTCTAGTAGCCACTCTGAACACCCTAGAAATGCTGCGACAACCGTTTAGAACACTAGCAGTGCCTTGACAAACATTTGGAATTCCCTAGTAATGCCTTGACAACCACCCAGAATACCCTAGCAACCACCTAGCAATGCCCTAGTATCCACACAGAACACCTTACCAATGCCCTGACAACCACACAAAACACCTTCAAAACCAACTAGCAATGCCCTAGTAGCCATTTAGTAAATTATTGTCAGCAATGCCCTGACAACTGGAACACAATAGCAACCAACATTCAGCCCTAGCATCCTGACAACCACTCAGAACGCACTAGCAACCACTTAGCAACACCCTAGTAGCCACTCAGAACACCCTGGCAATGCCCTGACAATCTGTTAGAACGCCTAGTAGCAACACCTTATTAGTCTCTCAGAACACCCTAGCAATGTCCTGAGTCGTGACAACCACTCAGAACACCTTAGCAACTGCATAGCAACAATCTGGCATCCACCCATAACACCCTTTGCATTGTGGTGGTGGGGAGTTTCACAAGGGCAAGCACCCCTCTTCAGAAAATATTTCTCTTGAAATTGATTGTCAAACGGGTCATCACTGATGTGGATTTTTGCATTGAACTGTAGATTTCGTGCCCCTTAAATGACATTCTACTTATTTGCTATCTACAGTAATATTTTCACCCTGTGGAGCCTAAAGCAAACATTTTGGAGTCTTCTCATTGAACGGATTTCCTTGACTTTTGATCAATCGTTTGTCATGTGAAATTTAATGTATTGCTGTTTGCTATTACATTAACACTAACGTCATTTTCACTTTTGTTTTATAGATCACCAAAAGCTGGAACGAGAGGCCCGAATTTGTCGCCTGCTCAAGCATCCCAACATTGGTGAGGGCAAAACAAACACACACACACTAGCATCACTTGCATTTGTGGTGGTAACAAACCTCAGTTCTCTAGGGGGCGATAGAGATCCTTTCAAATGTCTGTACTATTGAACCAGAAAGTGAGAATAACAGGACGGTTACTGAGATTAAGCGAGTAGTATTCGGCTGGTCATGTGATTCCAATATGGCCGCCCCCATGTGTGGACCCTCTCCATGTAGAATAAAGCAGCTTTTATAAGGTAACTGATATAACTGGAGTCTGCATACTGAGTGCACCTTTAACCTACTTTAATTAACTCAAGATTAAAGTAGGATTGTCTTCAAACTGTTATTTTACCATTACAGTAGTTCCCTTGAAAGAGAATGGCTGTAGAAGAAGAGAATTTGTGCTAATGTTTGCTACAGCACCCCTAGTGGCAACACTGAGAATGCAAAGATTTTGTGTGTTTTGTTACGAAAGCACTCTGACATTCGTTGCTTGAAGCATCAGCGTTCACTTACTTGCATAGAGGATGTTTCGGGCCTTCTTTAGTGCTGTACATACACTAGTGAATATCTACATTAAGACAATCAATTCTCCCAGCATGCTCACATTCACAAGGTTTTAATGCTGAGTGATTCATCTTAATTAGGTCATGTTAAACTGACCTGTAGCGATTAAAGTGGTAAAAGCTAAAATTGGCCGAGCTTGTCTGCCCACACTCACTCACCTCCAAGCCAGCTGCAAGATTACAGGCGTGGGTGTTTTCTAGCTATAATTATGGCTATAACACAAAGCTACAGATAAACTGAAATATTTGGAAGTGCATTCCTGCCCCCATATGTTCATCGTTTTACACAAGAACGTTGAGCCATTGAAATCTGTCTCTGTTCCACATCTTACAGTTCAAAACCTTTTTTGTCTTGTGTATTCCCACAGTACCATCATTAAGGTTGAAGCAAGGCCCAGAAATGTGCTCCTTTAAATTACATTGTACTGAAAATCATCCTGCATTATTATTAATAGTATATATATAGCTATATATATATACAGTATATTAGAGCTGTCATAATTAATGCATTAATGCATGCAATTAATTTAACATTTTTAACTCGGAATAGGTTGCAACCTACGTCCGGGGTCATTAAACATGCCAATAATTAAGTAATGGAGAAATGACCTCTTAACTGTAATTTGTTGTCCAAAACAAACCCAGATGGTCCTTGTGATAAACCACATTCACAAGACCCGCTGGAGTGAAGCATTAGCATTTCCTTGAAGTCGCGTTTAAAATGGTAAATGGTCTGCACTTATATAGCGCCTTTTTAACCTTAGCGGTTACCAAAGCACTTTACACTGTGTCTCATTCACCCATTCACACACACACACACACACACACCAATGATGGCAGAGCTACCATGCAAGGCACTAGCCTGCCATTGGGAGCAACTTGGGGTTCAGTGTCTTGCCCAAGGACACTTTGGCATGTGGAGTCATGTGGGCCGGGAATCAAACCGCCAACCCTGCGATTAGCGGCCGACCCGCTCTACCACCTGAGCCACAGCCGCAGCCGTTTCAGACAATGCGGATAAAGTATCATTATGTGGACAGTGGCAGCACTAAAAGTGCAAGCGCTTTTCATGTGGAGTTCAAAGTGGCAAATCATGTAAATGCGGCTTCACAATTGCTGTAGCAAAGTGGACAGCCATGATTAATATTGTGGAGCATGAGAGTTTGGAGAGTTTGAGATTTCATGTCCTTTGCAATGAAAAGGAAAACTACAGGGACTAGATATTTCTAATAGTTAACCTCCAACTCAGATTTTGAGAACGATTAATGTTACTTGAATTTGTGCTCTTTTAATGCATTTCTATCTATATGCCGTGGAAGGCTTTTTATATAGGAAATTATATATATATATATTTATATATCAGCCACAACATTAAAACAACCTATTGTGTCCCCCTCGTGCTGCCAAAACTGCACCAGCCCTCTTAGAACAGCATTCTGAGATTATATTTTTCTCAGCACAATTGTACAGAGTGGTTATCTGAGTTACTGTAGACTTTGTCAGTTCGAACCAGTCTGGTCATTCTCTGTTGACCTCATCAACAATGCATTTCCATCTGCAGAACTGAAGCTCACTGGATGTTTTTTGTTTTTGGCACCATTCAGAGTAAATTCTAGAGACTGTTGTGTGTGAAAATCCCAGAAATACTCAAACCAGCCCGTCTGACACCAACAATCATACATGCCATTATCTAATCAGCCAATCGTGTGGCAGCAGTGCAGTGCATACAATCATGCAGATACGGGTCAGGAGCTTCAGTTAATGTTCACATCAACCATCAGAATGGGGAAAAATGTGATCTCAGTGATTCTGAAATTCAAAATACGGTGGGAAAAAATATCCTATATTAGATGTTATTTTATCTGATATAGTTCCTATTATTCTGTTCTAAGGCAAGTTATACACATTATCACATGATTTGATGTTATATTTAGTTTTATGGGTAGGATGCTAAATATTTCGATATTTCGAATGTTTACACTTTCATATCAGGGGCCTCTATATTTGTGACACTAGATTTGCAGTAAGGACATGCAGGGGAATTTGTGTCCAGCAGTCACATATTCACCACAACAGCATCCGTTACTCATGACACAAATCCCAGCGGCTTTCTTAAAGTAACAGAGGGATTTCTCCTCTCCAAAACGACAATCAATTGGAAAGCCATTCTCTTTCTGTTGCTATGACAACCGGTTTGGCAGCCAACTGTATCATAGATGAGAGGAGATGCAGGAGATGTTCATACGGGGGGGATTCCTCGCTGTCAATTTCTTTATAATGCAATCCATATTTCCCAATCAAAGGCCAAGCCATCTTATTCCTCAGAGAAATTACCTCAGGAATCATTTTATTTCCCACAGTTCAATTCAAACCAAGTAGCCTTGATGGTCTGTCTTGCCTCATTAGACGATTTTTCATCTTTCGACTGAGTTATTGTCAGTTTTGATGTGCAAATAAACTGATCCTGAGGCTCTGTTTCAAACCCTCGTGAGCTGCCTTCCTTGACAGCTTTTTAAGACATCATCACACTCCAAAAAAGACTGTTCCAAACAGAAGACAGCTAAATTATGCTCCGAAACCTCGCTTTGGCCAAAGTTTAGTATATATATTACACACATTTAGTATACAGTATATACATATATACATAGATAGCATATAGATGACCTCCATAAACTATACAGTGTCCACTGTAAAACATATATACATACAGTTAAAGTCAGAAGCTTACATACAATAAGGTTGAAGTCATTAAAAGTCATTTTTTAACAACTCCACAGATTTTATATTAGCAAACTATAGATTTGGCAAGTTGTTTAGGACAACAACTTTGTGCATGACATGAGTAATTTTTCCAGCATTTGTTTACAGACCGATTGTTTCACTTTTAATTGACTATAACACAATTCCAGTGGGTCAGAAGTTTACATACACTAAGTTAACTGTGCCTTTAAGCAGCTTGGAAAATTCCAGAAAATGATGTCAAGCCTTTAGGCGATGAGCCAACTAGTTTCTGATAGGCTAATTGGATCATTGGAGTCAATTGGAGGTGGACATGTAGATGTATCTTAAGGCCAAACTTAAAAATCAGTACCTCTTTGCTTGACATCATGGTCAAATCAAAACAAATCCGCCAAGACCTAATAAAAAAATACAGAAATTGTGGACCTCCACAAGTCTGGTTCATCCTTGGGAACAATTTCCAAACACCTAAAGGTACCATGTTCATCTGTACAAACAATAGTATGCAAGTATAGACACCATGGACCATCATGCCGCTCAGGAAGGAGACACATTCTGTCTCCAAGTGTTGAATCAGAAAAGGACTTTGTGAAGATGCTGGAGGAAACAGGTGGACGAGTATCTAGATCCACAGTAAAACGAGTCCTATATTGACATAACCTGAAAGGCTGCTCCGCAAGGAAGAAGCCACTGCTCAAAAACCACCATAAAAAAGCCAGAATGCAGTTTGCAAGTGCACATGGGGACAAAGATCTCACTTTTGGACGAATGTCCTCTGGTCTGATGAGACAAAAATGGAACTGTTTGGCCATAATGACCATCATTTTGTTTGGAGGAAAAAGGGTGAGGCTTGCAATCTGAAGAACACCATCCTTCATCCACATGTGCAGTACAAGTCAAGATTTAAAATGAGTAAACTGAGTATGTGTTAAGGGCCAGTGTTTAAGCAAAAAGCTTTTGTAATAACTCTAAGATTAGTAACTAAAGTCTTAGGATTTAACGAGAGGCTTTTACATCAACGAAAGTTTGTGCACAGATGTAACCGCATTGAAGAAGATGTGCTGTCCTAATTTAGAAGCACTCTTCATCAGCCTTAAGCCTTTCTACTCGCCGCGGGAGTTTTCCTTGTTTGTATTCTGGTGAGTGTTTACATCCCGTCACAAGCATGCGTGAACGCAGTGTTGCAACAGCTGGTTGATCACATCACAGAAATGGAGCAAAAGCACCCAGACTCTCTTATCATTATTCTGGGAGATTTAAATAAAGCTAACATCACCCGCGAACTGCCAAAATATAAACAACACATCACACGCCCCACCAGAGACAGAAATATACTGGACCACTGCTACACCAGTGTAAAAGATGCCTATCGCTACATCCAACGTGCATATTTAGGACTCTCTGATCACTGTCTGGTTAATCTTCTCCCAACCTACAAGCAGAAACTAAAATCAGCTAAACCTGTAGTAAGGACTGTAAATAATTTGACCGATGAACCAGAGCTGGAACTACAAGCCTGTTTTGACTGCACTGATTTGACAAACCATGGTTACCTCAAAACTCAGACAGCTTTGTCATGCCAAAGAGGATGCTTACAGAAGTGGTGATGAAATCTTTTATCATCAGGCCAGAAACACACTGGCTGTGGAGATCAGAGTGGCTAAAAGAAGCTACCCTGAAAAGCTGGAAAAACAGTTTTCAGCCAACGATCCTGCATCTGGAAAAACAGTTTTCAGCCAACGATCCTGCATCTGGAAAAACAGTTTTCAGCCAACGATCCTGCATCTGGAAAAACAGTTTTCAGCCAACGATCCTGCATCTGTGCAGAGAGGCCTGAAGGGCATTACCAATTACAAGACACCATCCCCTCGCTCTGTAGATCTTCACTTAACACACACCACCACCTCCTGCAACTCAACCTGCACTTATGGTCTGTGAGGAAGATGTGCGCTGGGTCTTCAAGAAACAGAAGACTAGGAAAGCTTCAGGCCCAGACGGTCTGAAAGTCAGCGCTGACCAACTGGCCCCCATCTTCACACAGATCTTCACATAGACTCCATTGTGAAGATAGCTCAGCAGAGGTTGTACTTCCTTCACCAGCTGAGGAAGGTCAACCTGCCACTAGAGCTTCTGACACAGTTATACTCAACCGTCATTGAGTCTGTCCTATCTTTAACTATCTGGTTTGGTTCAGCCAAATGACCGTCAGGACTGCTAAGAGGAATATTGGTGCCCCCCTGCCCATCCTCCAAGACCTGTACATGTCCATAGAGAGGAAATGTTCAGGTAGAATCACTCTGGACCCCCACACACCCTTTGATCTGATCTGTATCCAATATCTTGCTTTTGTCATCAACAATATATTGTGCATTCCATTCCCAACTTTTCCATGCAATTCCCTTGTGTACATTTTTTGCTGTAGTGAAATGCACTTGTGTATGTTTGTTATTAAGAGTTTTTTACAACAGTATCAAACTGATGTGTCCTCATTCAGCTTTGAATATGTAATGTGGTACATCTGAGACGATGAAAGGAAGCATAAATAATTTGAATTTGTGGATTAGATGGGTTATTCCATCTGTGAAACTCCCCGCTCTCGTTCTAATGGGTATGAAAGTGAGCTGTTCAATACAATCTAATCAGACTCTCTCTCTCTCTCTCTCTCTCTCTCTCTCTCTCTCTCTCTTCTCCACAGTGCGGCTCCACGACAGCATATCGGAAGAGGGAGTCCACTACCTTGTCTTTGATTTGTGAGTGAATACTTCCGTGTGTGTGTGTGTGTGTGTGTGTGTGTGTGTGTGTGTGTGTGTGTGTGTGTGTGTGTCAGTGTGAGGGTTCGTCTCCTGGGCTCCTGCTAAATGTGTGTAATTAATGAGAGCGTTCAAAGGATCACTCCTCCACACACCAAATAAACGATGTATAATGGGTGAACCCAGATCAGAGAAACCACAATAATTGGACTGTATTTCTTCTGTCGGTGTGTGTGTGTGTGTGTGTGTGTGAGAGTGTGTGAGTGTATGAGTGTGTCTCTGTGTGTGTGTGTGTGTGTGTGTGTGTGTGTGTGTGTATGTGTGTCTCTCTCTGTGTGTATGTGTGTGTGTGTGTGTCTCTGTGTGTGTCTCTGTGTGTGTCTCTGTGTGTGTCTCTGTGTGTGTCTCTCTGTGTGTCTCTCTGTGTGTCTCTGTGTGTGTGTGTGTGTGTGTCTGAGTGAGTGTGTGTGTGTGTGTGTGTGTGTGTGTCTGAGTGAGTGTGTGTGTGTGTGTGTGTGTGTGTGTGTGTGTGTGTGTGTGTGTGTGAGAGAGAGTGTGTGTGTGTGTGTGTGTGTGTGAGAGAGTGTGTGTGTGTGTGTATGTGTGAGAGTGTGTGTGTGTGTGTGTGTGTGAGTGTATGAGTGTATGAGTGTATGAGTGTGTGAGTGTGTGAGTGCGTGAGTGAGTGCGTGAGTGCATGTGTGTGTGTGTGTGTGTGTGTGAGTGCGTGTGTGTGAGAGTGTGTGTGTGTGTGTGTGTGTGAGTGTGTGAGAGTGTGCGTGTGAGTGTGTGTGAGTGTATGAGTGCGTGAGTGAGTGTGTGTGTGCGTGAGTGTGTGTGTGTGTGCGGGAGTGTGCGTGTGTGTGTTCCCACCTGCCTCTGTGCGGGAGTGTGCGTGTGTGTGTGTTCCCACCTGCCTCTGTGTGGGAGTGTGCGTGTGTGTGTGTTCCCACCTGCCTCTGTGCGGGAGTGTGCGTGTGTGTGTGTTCCCACCTGCCTCTGTGTGGGAGTGTGCGTGTGTGTGTGTTCCCACCTGCCTCTGTGCGGGAGTGTGCGTGTGTGTGTGTTCCCACCTGCCTCTGTGCGGGAGTGTGCGTGTGTGTGTTCCCACCTGCCTCTGTGCGGGAGTGTGCGTGTGTGTGTTCCCACCTGCCTCTGTGCGGGAGTGTGCGTGTGTGTGTGTTCCCACCTGCCTCTGTGCGGGAGTGTGCGTGTGTGTGTTCCCACCTGCCTCTGTGCGGGAGTGTGCGTGTGTGTGTTCCCACCTGCCTCTGTGCGGGAGTGTGCGTGTGTGTGTGTTCCCACCTGCCTCTGTGCGGGAGTGTGCGTGTGTGTGTGTTCCCACCTGCCTCTGTGCGGGAGTGTGCGTGTGTGTGTGTTCCCACCTGCCTCTGTGCGGGAGTGTGCGTGTGTGTGTGTTCCCACCTGCCTCTGTGCGGGAGTGTGCGTGTGTGTGTGTGTTCCCACCTGCCTCTGTGCGGGAGTGTGCGTGTGTGTGTTCCCACCTGCCTCTGTGCGGGAGTGTGCGTGTGTGTGTTCCCACCTGCCTCTGTGCGGGAGTGTGCGTGTGTGTGTGTGTTCCCACCTGCCTCTGTGCGGGAGTGTGCGTGTGTGTGTGTTCCCACCTGCCTCTGTGCGGGAGTGTGCGTGTGTGTGTGTTCCCACCTGCCTCTGTGCGGGAGTGTGCGTGTGTGTGTGTTCCCACCTGCCTCTGTGCGGGAGTGTGCGTGTGTGTGTGTTCCCACCTGCCTCTGTGCGGGAGTGTGCGTGTGTGTGTTCCCACCTGCCTCTGTGCGGGAGTGTGCGTGTGTGTGTGTTCCCACCTGCCTCTGTGTGGGAGTGTGCGTGTGTGTGTGTTCCCACCTGCCTCTGTGCGGGAGTGTGCGTGTGTGTGTTCACACCTGCCTCTGTGCGGGAGTGTGCGTGTGTGTGTTCCCACCTGCCTCTGTGCGGGAGTGTGCGTGTGTGTGTTCCCACCTGCCTCTGTGCGGGAGTGTGCGTGTGTGTGTTCCCACCTGCCTCTGTGTGGGAGTGTGCGTGTGTGTGTTCCCACCTGCCTCTGTGCGGGAGTGTGTGTGTGTGTGTTCCCACCTGCCTCTGTGCGGGAGTGTGCGTGTGTGTGTTCCCACCTGCCTCTGTGCGGGAGTGTGCGTGTGTGTGTTCCCACCTGCCTCTGTGCGGGAGTGTGCGTGTGTGTGTGTTCCCACCTGCCTCTGTGTGGGAGTGTGCGTGTGTGTGTGTTCCCACCTGCCTCTGTGCGGGAGTGTGCGTGTGTGTGTTCACACCTGCCTCTGTGCGGGAGTGTGCGTGTGTGTGTTCCCACCTGCCTCTGTGCGGGAGTGTGCAAACACAGATCTGACTATCGGAATCCTTCTTCACCATTTCGCTTTCAAAATTCTCCCTTTGAAGAATATTCCTAACATGCAATTCCATTCATAAAACGTAAAGTCGGAATCTGATTGGATGAGCCACGTTTGAAGCTAAATTAATAGTAAAGCACTCGAGGCTCTGTATTAAAGTGATGTAACTAAGGTTAAAGTGTGTTCAATGCTTTGATTAAAAGACACAAAGGTCAAGAGTTCACAGTGTTCAATATTTACATTTATTAAGATTAATGTGAATAATAGGGATACACGGTTCCTCCAGGTAACAGTCTATACGATCCATGGTGATAGGTGGCAGTACAGCGTCTAACACCACTGTCATAGAGCAATGCCAGCGCTAGAGAACAACCGAATGCCCCTTTAAGATTTGTAAAGATTTTATTTATTTTATTTTTTACAGAAATGTTCAAAATCTGTTCATATCCTTCATTAAAATGAGCCAAAATGGCTGTACGGTGTCGCTGTATTTTTTTCTCAGATAACATTTTTGCGGCCACAACATTGATCATGTATCATCTTATTATTTATTTATTGATTTAAATGTCAAAAATGCATCTTCAACTCACATACTTGCTATTTCAGAGAGTTTGAGGTTTGAAATGGCACTTTGTGATGTGTTTGAACCTTTCCAGAGTCACGGGAGGAGAACTGTTCGAAGACATCGTTGCCAGAGAATACTACAGTGAGGCAGATGCCAGGTTAGTGCTTGTCTTTATATGCCAACCTCTATTAACCGCACTGGCATTAGAATGCCAAGCGCTTCCTGTTATAATGCATGAAGTACATGTACAGTATCGATGCCTTTGGATGCAGTGGAAGACAGAATTCAATGAGTAATTCAGTGCAATATGTATAAAAGCATATGAATTACAACACTTTACATGCACAGAAACATGCTTATAACTACCAAAACTCAGACATTAGGTACACTTGGAGTTTCATTAAAGACAACGACATTACCTTTATTCGGGGGCGTAGATTTCGGGGGGATGGGGAGGCAGATTTTGTTTGCGTTGACCCAAAACTTCTGCGACAAAGTGTTTTTTATAAGAATGACGTCATGACGCTTTCACCATTTTATCGGTAAAATGCTTTTGAATGGAAAAGTGCAATTTTCGTAATATTACTTTACTCATTTCCACTTTGTCTATGACAGAACGGCGCAAATATTGAATGGAAACTTGGTCACTGTTTCAAAACTATAGCCACAAAATTGAACCAATGTGCATTTTAACATGATTTTACTGTGATAAATCACTTACTAACCTTTTCCGTTGAAAGTTATTGCCAGTTTACGACTTCATTGCCAAGATGGCGTAATGGTAATACATGTTTAACAGAAGCAGCACAAACCATGAAAATGACATACCTGAGCTTAAATGGTTGTATTTACGGGACACTTGTCGTATCTTTTGAAAGAAGACACTTTGGGCTTTATTGCCCAAGTTTCAGAATTAATTTATGTTGTTATTTGTTAAAGTTAGAGAAGCTGAAGTTTATAGTAATGGAAATATTTTGTGCTGAACATGTTTTATATTAAAAAATAAAACAATTATAATAGTGCGAAGACACCCCAGAAATACAATGTTCTCAAAGCCACGAGTGTAAAGAAGTTATGTTTCATATTTGAAGATGATCGAATAATAAATGAGGTTCCTGCACCTTTAAATCTGTGTAAAATCTCTGGAAGTGTTCAGAGTAAAATTAAGGCTCCGCCTCTCAAAGACAACACTAAATCTGACGGCACTGCTCGACTATTATGAATAAAACTACGCCGCATTTTTAAAAATAGACTTTGGAGACGGCTGGTTTTGTTTATGAGACTCTAATATATAAGATCATATACTGTTTTACATCATGAATGCTGCTCAAATTGCAGTTTGTTTAAGATGATGATGAAGGGTAAATCTTTCAGACGAGATCTCATGTAAACAATGGAGAATATATCAATATTTCCCAGATTTATCACTTTTATGGACAAAAAGTGCGATTGGATGTTTTTCAATGAGCACTTGTGATGGACGATTGACCCAAGTGTGTTGAACTGGATTCATCTGGCGATCCTGTTTTCATAATAAAAGTCCCGTTTTGATATCTCATGTTTTCATAATAAAAGTCCCGTTTTGATATCGCATGTTTTCGTAATAAAAGTCCCGTTTTGATATCGCGTGTTTTCATAATAAAAGTCCCGTTTTGATATCGCGTGTTTTCATAATAAAAGTCCCGTTTTGCTATCGCGTGTTTTCATAATAAAAGTCCCGTTTTGATATCGCGTGTTTTCATAATAAAAGTCCCGTTTTTATATTGCGTGTTTTCATAATAAAAGTCCCGTTTTGATAATTGCGTGTTTTCATAATAAAAGTCCCGTTTTTATATCGCGTGTTTTCATAATAAAAGTCCCGTTTTGATATTGCGTGTTTTCATACTAAAAGTCCCGTTTTGATATTGCGTGTTTTCATAATAAAAGACCTGTTTTGATATTGCGTGTTTTCATAATAAAAGTCCTGTTTTGATATTGCGTGTTTTCATTGGTACTCCTGCACAAATAACTAAATTACTGTTTCTGAAGCATTGCTATCGTGAAACAGAGATCAGATATCAATGTTGAACCTTTAGACCTTTGAAAAGATGTTGCATTTGTTAATATTAGGTACATTTATAGACGATAAGTTATATATTAAATGTAAGCGGAGTGACGTCACCACTGCGTGCGGACGATTGCGTATCAACATGTTAATGTAAATGCTTTTATAAAACACAAATTGTCTGCATTAATTTCCATTGTAAGTGTCTCATAGATTTGGGCATAGATTTGGCTTGAGTATTGGGGGGCGTTCCAGCATGAAGCGTGAAGCAGCGTGAAGTTACCCCCCCCCCCCAATCCCATCCCCTCTGGAAAATACGCCCCTGCCTCCCTGTAATGTCCTTGTTTGCATTTTTAAAGAAAAGGAAGGACAGAAATGTATTTTATGGTAATTGACATGGTGCCACAAATGAACATTCCCCAGAACATTCCTTTTAAACTCTATAAAAACCAATGAAAAGAAATGCCCTCAATCGTCATATAGTGTCTGCAGTACGTCTTCCAGGCCTTTTTCTGTTTATGTCTGCTTTTAGATGATTTGTTTGCTTCAAATTCAAATTCTTCATCTGCTGCTATATTCTGGAGGTGGCTTGTGCTTTCTTAAAGGAATATTTTACCCCAAAATGAAGATGTCACCATTAATGTACTTTTATGTTCTTTGTCATCATTCACTTTCATTGTATTGAAAAAAGATGCACAAAAAGTGAATATATAAGACGACAGATTTTTCATTTTTGGGTGCACTATCCCTTTAAATGGGTTTATTTTTGTATCTGTGATACAGAAAAGATCCTATCTTTTTGGTTATACTGACGTTTAATTCAATTTAAAAGTTGCATATCGCTTAAGTTCAGTGTTTGCTCCTATTGAGCAGCATTTGACTTGATCCAACATTGCTTTCTGTTTGCACTGTGTGTTTGTCAGCTGTCTTCATGTTCTGACTGTGCTTTGCTCAACTGTACTCTCTTTCTGGCCTCCTCGCCATGTCTCCCTCTCTCTCGCAGTCACTGCATACAGCAGATTCTAGAGAGTGTTAATCATTGTCACCTAAATGGCATTGTACATCGAGATCTGAAGGTTAGTACGACAGGCTCAGAGCTTTACCCCACCAGCACCGTTCTCTGGTTCTCATTGTTGAAGCCTCCTCGCCTCCCACCCGCCGCCTCGAAACACAGCTACATACCGGGACAGGTGTGTCATGGTGGTGGTCTGAGGGGGTGATAACACACCCAATGACTTCAGGCCGTATGCATGTAGCACCCAGGGATGTGCCTAGTCTGGGGGGGCTGCGCGCTTGATGCTGTAGGAGTTTATTTATTATTTGTCTTTGCCCTTTTTGTAAGATAAAATGCAAAAAGGGCTTCAGAAACCCAGAAGTCAGTGTTTTCGGTAGGTCAAGCACGCAGCCGCCCTTATGAAGCAAACACCACTTCTGGATTGAGATTTGGGGAGTTGGACAAAAGCGGTGATGATGACAGTAGATGGGCAATCGATGTTACTGAGTTAATGCACAAATATGTACATGTTTTATCGATGGACGATATATTGAATATATGTGATGCATGTGCAGTAATATTGTTAAAATGATGTTGCAACTTTGTAAATATCACCGGGGGGGGGTTCTTCATTTGGTCTGGTATGTTTTCTAAAGGTGTGCCAGCAGGTTAGTTTTGCACCCCTTTCCTTTCTCAAATTGATGTCTGAAACAAATGGCTCGGTTACTCGCCTCAACCGGGTGGTGGAGGACAAGTCTTAGTTGCCGCCGCATTTGAGACCATCAATCCGCGCATCTTATCACGTGACTCGTTGTGCATGACACCGCGGAGACTCACAGCATGTGGAGGCTCATGCTACTCTCCGTGATCCACACCCCATTGAGAGCGAGAAACACTAATCGCGACCACAAGGGCTGGACTGGTAATCTGGCATACCGGGCATTTTTCTGGTGGGCCGACGCACTTTGGGGCCAATCAGGGGTGGACTGGCCATCGGGGCCCAACCGAGTGGGCTGGTGGGTCGGCCGTGAAACGGGCTGAACAGACCGCGATAAGCTAAAATGAGCCGCCGCGTTATGCAGAACTGACCACAAAACAGCGCCGCGATATGCAGAAAAGGACCATTTTTGGGCCAGTTGCCATGTAAAATCCTGGGACGATTTCTCTTCCCAGTCCAGCCCTGCATGTGACTCTACCCTCCCTAGCAACCGGGCCAATTTGGTTGCTTAAGAGACCTGTCTGGAGTCACTCAGCACACCCAAGATTCAAACTCGCGACTCCAGGGGTGGTAGGGATCTACCGAAATTAAAACGTGGACGTCTGGTTAATTTCCACAAATCAGTTCTTTCGAATCGTCCCTTTTAGTGAACTGAATGAAAGCACAGGTACAGCAGTTTGTTTGCATCCTCAGTCAAAATTGGTCTGAAAGATTCCTCACAGTGTTGCACTGTATGACATATATTGAATATTTATGATATATGCATGATAATCTTGTTAAAATTAAGCGACACTGTGAATATCGCATTGAACTTTGTTATCTTTATCTATTCAGTTAATTTTTCGAACGATCGCGTCCCATCCTCGTCTCGCAACTCACAAGTACGAGGGTTTTGATGTGTGAAACAAAATGCAAACAAATCTGCACTTTGAGTCAGTTACTCCTTAAAAACAATTCCAACTAGTTCGCAAATCCGTTCGAGTCATCGGATTCATTTCCACAAATCAATGAATCTTGAGTGAAACGAATCAAAACACAGATACAATTTGTTTGCATCATCGTTCAAAAAGTGTTCACGAAAAGTTCTCACATAGTCCCCTTTTCTCCCCAATTTGGAACGCCCAATTCCCAATGCGCTCCAAGTCCTCGTGGTGGCGTAGTGACTCACCTCAATTCAGGTGGCGGAGGACGGATCTCAGTTGCCTCCGCCAATCCGTGCGTCTTATCACGTGGCTTGTTGAGCGCGTTATCGCGGAGACCTATAGTGCGTGTGGAGGCTCACGCTATTCTCCGCGGGATCCACGCACAACTCACCACGCACCCCACCGAGAGCGAGAGCGACCATGAGGAGGTTACCCCAACGTGACTCTACCAGGCCAATTTGGTTGCTTGGGATGCCTGACCGGAGTCACTCAGCACGCCCTGGATTCGAACTCGTGACTCCAGCGGTGGTACTCGGCGTCTTTACTTGCTGAGCTCACTTGATGAAACATTGAATATTTATGATATTTGCACAATGACTTAAAAGTACCACCATTGTGAATATGTGCTTTTTTTGGGGGGTCTGTTAAGGCCAGCAGGTCACGTCCCATCATTGTCCCGCAACTCGCAAGTATGAGACAATCGATGTCTTGAAAACAGATCGGAAATGAATTACCATGTTGAGCCGGGTCCTTCCGAAGAACAAGTCCGAATTGGTCTGAAATTCAAGTCCGGACAGATAAAGCAATTTTGCATCATCACTTTAACAATGTCCATTTGTTTCAAATTCTAGTTATTCTGATTAAAAACTAAATGAGCCTTTTCAGCTGTCTTGGAGCTGAATTATTTTAACTCTTCTATTCTGAAATGCAACTCTTAAACCTTTAGTTTGAAGTCAAGTGTAGCCCATTCTAGTGTTACTCATCACCTCCGAGCGGCTCCCTTGCTCTCAATGCTGTGCTCGACAGTGAGTGTGTGCTCGTCACTAACCCACGACCCCTGGTGTTTGCATGCAGTCATTGCATTCAGCAGATCCTTGAGGCCGTCCTCCACTGCCACCAGATGGGAGTGGTTCATCGTGACCTGAAGGTGAGTAAAGATGGGGTCACAAACACCAAATCCTACTTCTTCTCTTTACTTCTTCCTACCTTTGACCTTTTAGACCTGTGTGACCGTAAGAGCCTTGTGGACTGTCTGTGGTCCAGTGCTTAACCAAGGGTTTCGGTATTGTACTAGTAAAAGTGAGGGATAACAGATGTTTTTAGTGGTATTTGAAGTCTGCAGTCTGAGTTCTAGTTGGGATGACATTTATTTGATGAATGTAGAACAGAAATGTAATGTCTCTCTTTGGCGTAAGCCCCGTCTGGCGGTCCGAAGAAATACTTGGAACCGTCATATCCTGCCGGAGATATGAGGCAGGGGCGAGGAGCTACCCCCGTGTGGGACGGGGCTCAACAGGTGGTCCTGGGGTGGTGGAGGTTGCCGTGTTAGCACACTGAAACAGCAATGTGATTTATAAAGCAATGGCTGACATGTGATTGGCTGGGAATTACCCCGCTAATGGTGCGATGATGTACATCCGCTAGTCTTCCCGCTAGAACTACGCTGCACTCACATATCTAGGGCTGTCGATTTAACTCATTAATTCGGTGCGATTAATTATACAAAAAATAACGTGTTAAAAAATGTTACGCAATTAATCATTTGCCCCGAACCGTGATAAGGAATATTCTTTATATCTTAGCAATGCAAGCTTGCAGTACCACCTGTTTACTCCAGGGGGCAGTAAGCGAAACTCGCTGTATAGGCAATGTGCAGCTTACACAGAGAACAAACCACACTCACGAGAGCAGACAACACAAGATGAGAACACGTTCTTGCATTCAAAACACAGCGTGATGGAGCGCAAATCCAAACACAGGGATCTCAAGACGTGTTTTTCTAAGTTTCATACTTTGTTTAAGTTGGCACAGTGACCTAAAAATGGTACGTTTATGACACAACGCAATCGAGATGCTCCATAAGCGCTCGTCTGATGCAGATATACATTGACAAGCCCTTACATTTACATGTATGCATTTGGCAGACGCTTTTATCCAAAGTGACTTACAGTGCACTTATTACAGGGACAATCCCCCCCGGAGCAACCTGGAGTTAAGTGTCTTACTCAAGGACACAATGGTGGTGGCTGTGGGGATCGAACCAGCAACCTTCTGATTACCACTTATGTGCTTTAGCCCACTACGCCACCACCATTATCTGTATTATTATAAAAAAACAATAATACAGATAATTTAAATGCATTACATTATTTTGTACATTTAAAATGCAATATATAATATACAGTGCTCAAAATTCTACAAACAATACCCCATAATGACAACATGAAAGAAGTTTGTTTGAAGTCTTTGCAAATTTATTAAAAATAAAAAATGAAAAATAATCACATGTACATAAGTATTCACAGCCTTTGCTCGATACTTTGTTGAAGCACCTTTGGCATCAATTACAGCCTCAAGTCTTTTTGTGTATGATGCTACAAGCTTGGCACACCTATTTTGGGCAGTTTCTCCCATTCTTCTTTGCAGGACCTCTCAAGCTCCATCAGGTTGGATGGGGACTGTCGGTGTACAGCCATTTTCAGATCTCTCCAGAGATGTTCAGTCGGGTTCAAGTCTGGGCTCTGGCTGGGATACTCAAGGACATACACAGAGCTGTCCCGTAGCCACTCCTTTGTTATCTTGGCTGTGTGCTTAGGGGTCATTGTCCTGTTGGAAGATGAACCTTCGCCCCAGTCTGAGGTCCAGAGCGCTCTGGAGCAGGTTTTCATCAAGGATGTCTCTGTACATTGCTGCATTCATCTTTCCCTCGATCCTGACAAGTCTCCCAGTTCCTGCCGCTGAAAAACATCCCCACAGTATGATGCTGCCGCCACCATGCTTCACTGTAGGGATGGAATTGGCCAGGTGATGAGTGGTGCCTGGTTTCCTCCAGACATGACGCTTGCTATTCAGGCCAAAGAGTTCAATCTTTGTTTCATCAGACCAGAGAATTTTGTTTCTCATGTTCTGAGAGTCCTTCAGGTGCCTTTTGGCAAACTCCAGGCGAGCTGTCATGTGCCTTTTACTGAGGAGTGGCTTCAGTCTGACCACTCTACTATACAGGCCTGATTGGTGGAGTGCTGCAGAGATGGTTGTTCTTCTGGAAGGTTCTCCTCTCTCCACAGAGAAATGCTGGAGCTCTGTCAGAGTGACCATTGGGTTCTTAGTCACCTCCCTGACTAAGCTCAGTTTGGCCGGGCGGCCAGCTGTAGGAAGAGTCCCGGTGGTTCCAAACTTCTTCCATTTACGGATGATGGAGGCCACTGTGCTCATTGGGACCTTCAATGCTGCAGAAATGTTTCTGTAACCTTCCCCAGATTTGTGCCTCGATACAGTCCTGTCTCGGAGGTCTACAGACAATTCCTTGGACTTCATGGCTTGGTTTGTGCTCTGACATGCACTGTTAACTGTGGGACCTTATATAGACAGGTGTGTACCTTTCCAATTCATGTCCAATCAACTGAATTTACCACAGGTGGACTCCAATCAAGTTGTAGAAACATCTCCAGGATGATCAGTGGAAACAGGATGCACCTGAGCTCAATTTTAAGGGTGTGAATACTTATGTACATGTGATCAAACAAACTTCTTTCACATTGTCATTATGGGGTATTGTTTGTAGAATTGTGAGGAAAATAATGAATTTAATTAAAAATTTTGGAATAAGGCTGTAACAACAAAATGTGGAAAAAGTGAAGTGCTGGGAATACTCTCCGGATGCGCTGTATAATGTATCATTTAAATATAACTATTTATAATTAGTTAATCTTTATAAATGTCATTATTGTTATTTGAGGGGCTTTCTTAGCAAATATTAATGTTTCCGATAAATTGCGATTAATTTGTTGAATGAATCGGCATACCATGCGATTAATTTTTACATTTAAAATTTGTAACCGATTGACAGCGCTAATTTATACTTTTGAAGAAATTTACCATTTAAATTTGAAAAGCTCCTAAAGTCTTGCATTAATAGAATGTTCATCATTTCAAATGTAACAACTTCATCGTTGTTTTTGCATACAGAATTCTGATTGGTCTTCTGTCTTCAAAACATTTGCTTACGGAATTCTGATTGGTCTTCTGTCTTCAAAACATTTGCTTACGGAATTCTGATTGGTCTTCTGTCTTCAAAACATTTGCTTACGGAATTCTGATTGGTCTTCTGTCTTCAAAACATTTGCATACGGAATTCTGATTGGTCTTCTGTCTTCAAAACATTTGCTTACGGAATTCTGATTGGTCTTCTGTCTTCAAAACATTTGCTTACGGAATTCTGATTGGTCTTCTGTCTTCAAAACATTTGCTTACGGAATTCTGATTGGTCTTCTGTCTTCAAAACATTTGCTTACGGAATTCTGATTGGTCTTCTGTCTTCAAAACATTTGCTTACGGAATTCTGATTGGTCTTCTGTCTTCAAAATATTTGAGTGTCATGATAACGGCAAAGCAGCTCAGATTTGGCATTTTATTTATTCAAAACCAAAGCCATAAAAAGATTAAATGAATATTCTTGCATCATTTACTCACCCTCATGGCTTTCCAAACCCATATGACTTTCTTTGTTACATGGAGCACAAAAGGAGACATTTTGAAGAATGTTGACGCTGTTCTTTTTCCCATATAATGAAAGTGAATGGTGACTGAAGATGTCAGTCCCCAACAGTCTGCTTAACATTTATTCTGTTCCATGAAAAAGCACAAGTTATATGAGTTTAGAACTACATATAGTGTAGGAGTAAATAATGGCAGAATATTCATTGTTTTTGATGAACTGTCCCTTTAAATCTGTTAACTGTTATAGTGCTGCATTGCAAACACTGATATTATTTTGTGAAATCACTGATGATAAACACTTAAAAGGTATCGGCTGACATAGTTGACCGTGTTTAGGGTGGGTATGGCGTTCTCAGTCCATCTTTAGACCAAAACCACTGCAAGCTCTTGTCAGTGCTAATTTGCTAACCAAATGAGCCAGGTGCGGTCAGGAGATTGTTTTCTGTCTAATAATCTTGCTTGCGTTTGCATTGGCCTGAATTCTGCTCCGTAATTGGCTGCTCCCAAATCGTTACCATGGTGAACTGGCACAGAAAAAAACAAAAGGAAACAAAGCTATAGAAACAAAACAGCACAAGAACACGAAATGCTCTCGCTTCTCTTTTCCAAACATAAAAGTGTACAATGTCCGACGACTGACAAGCTCCAGAAAAGTCCCATTTAAGTAGTTCACACACACTATAGCTTTGTGTGAGGAACAGACTGAAATCACTATTTTGCTGAAAATCTTCCCGTGTAGCTCTTATATCAAAATTTTGCATATTCGAAATTAGCGTGCCACAACTGATCACAAGACGCAGTAACCGATGATGTTCAGCATCAATGACATAAAACCTTAAATATGCATGAACCCAAATTAGATTTAAGTCATGACAGCATATTTATTTTTGGGCAAACTATTACTTTCCTAAATGTATTTGGCAGAACGCAGTGTCATAATCAGGTACTACGCAACAAATTGACTAGCGATACGTTTTTGCGACCACAGCGAGCAACTAGACACTTTGTTGCGTTGGCACAACAAAATCTCATTGGGCCAGAATGGCTGTGATTTTGTCGCCTTGTACTAAAACCACCTGCCTAATATTGTGCCCCCTCGTGCCACCAAATCAGCGCCAACATGCATCTCAGAATAGCAGTATAGAGAACATCTCGGTACAGATCAATCATGCAGATACGGGTCAGGAGCTTCAGTTAATGTTCACATCAACCATCAGAATGGGGAAAAAAATGTGATCTCAGTGATTTGCAGCATGGCATGATTGTTGGTGCCAGACGGGCTGGTTTGAGTATTTCTGGGATTTTCACACACAACAGTCTCTAGAGTTTACTCCGAATGGTGCCATATAGTCATCTTGGCTGGACGGCCACTTCTAGGGAGAGTAGCCACAGTACTAAATCGTCTCCATTTATAGACAATCTGTTTAACTTCTAATGAGATCTCTTTTTTGCAAAGCATGGTCCACGTGAGCAAACTCAAAACGTTTGGGTGCTTTTTATAAGTCAGAGTATCTCTAACCCACACCTCTGATCTCGTTTCATTACTAAGATGCCAGGTTGGCCAGCTCCTGACTCTTTATTTTAGCCTGATTTAGACCGTCGTGAGATGGGTTAGTTTTACCCTACTGATGATGTGTTTGTTGCGATAGTAATCCTGTTCCGTACGAGAGGATCCACAGAGGAGCCACTAGTGCGAGGCTACCATCTGCTATGACTGAACGCCTCTAGAATCCCCCCTAAACGCAACTATACCGTACAGTACTCCGACTGGCCCAGGATAGCCTGCCCGTTCGAGACGGGGCTGGGGTGTGACCGGATGAGTGCCGCCCCACTCCCATCACGCACCTCACGTTTGTGGGGAACCTGGTGCTAAATAACTTGTTGATGACCTGATTAAAGACTTGAAGGAATCACTGGAACTGGTTAACATCTCTTCATGAGTCTTCTATAGGGAAAACATTAAACGGGCATGATGTCCATGACGGGACACCACAAAAGAATCCACTGCTTTCCAACAAAAACCAAAGACCCCCTTGACACTCCACAACGCTATTGGGAAAATGTTTTGTCGACTGATGAAACTAAAGTTGAATACTAACCATAGTATACAATACTACCACATACCAACATGAAAACACCATCCCAACGGTGAAGTACGGGGGAGGGAGCATCATGATTTGGGGCTGCTTTGATGCTTCAGGACTGGACCACTAGCCATCAGAGGGAAAAATGAATTCCCAAGTTTATCAGGATTTCCGACAGGATAATGTCAGGGTGGCTGTGCGTCAACTGAAGCTCAGTAGAAGTTGGGTGATGCAGCAGGACAATGACCCTAAACAGAATAGCATCAAAAAACTAAAATCCACCTTTTAGAGTGTCCCATTCAGAGCTCAGACCGTAACCCAATAGAGATGCTGTGGGATGATCCTAAGAGAGACGTTCACACCAGATATTCGAAGAACTGAAGCAGTTCTGTATGGAAGAATGGTCCAAAATTCCTTCTGAACGTTGTGCCGGTCTGATCCACAGCTACCGGGAACGCTCGATTGAGGTTATCGCTGCCAAAGGAGGATCGGCCAGTTATTAAAATCAAAGGGTTCACTGTGACTGTTTAATGGGATGCGTTCAGTAAAGACGTGAACGATTATAACGGTTGTTGTGTTGTTATCTTAATCACATTGTGTTTGTCTATCCTTGTGAGTTTTATGATCACATTTTATAAGTTTACAAGTTCATGCGGAAAACCGGCTAATTCCAAAGGGATCATTTTTCTCGCCACTGTACGTGTTTAAAGTTACTTGATGCTTGTTGTGGTGGAAAGTCCTGATTGTGAAAGTCTGAGTGTAAGACTTCCAGAGCCCTTATTACTGGGACAATCCCCCCCGGAGCAACCTGGAGTTAAGTGCCTTGCTCACGGACACAATGGTGGTGGCTGTGGGGATCAAACCAGCAACCTTCTGATTACCAGTTATGTGCTTTAGCCAACTACGCCACCATCACTCTAACTTGCCATGTAGTAACATTTGGTGGAACGAGCTCCTGTGGTTTTGCCATTAATCTAAATTTAATTTTGATGTAATATTGTATAACAGCCATTTACAGTAAACAATATTGCACCGTCACGGGGGACATAATCAGTGCCGTAGGAACGTATGCCGTCCTTCGGGTTTGTAACGGGGAAGGTTTAATTATGCTAATTTGTGGAGCACTTGCAATAATGTACTAGCAAATTCTCCCGTTTAAATTCTCCTCAGGGCAATCACAAATCTAATCTCTAATCTCAACTCTGTCATTATCTCTCTCTCTCTCTCTCTCTCTCTCTCTCTCTCTCTCTCTCTCTCTCTCTTCGCTAACAAAGGACAACATCAGGCTATTCTTTATGTTATCTCGACACCCCTGTAATTAGCATCCTGCCGTTCTCCTGCGGCCTCCTTTTGTACAGGGTATTTGAAGCTGAAATGTTGCTTCTGTTTCTCTAATCTAATGCTGAGGCAAGCATCACTATTGTTATCGCTCACATGTAAAGTTAGGCACTTTGGCACATCGCTCGTCCCGTTAATGACATCACTAATCATTCTGGTTGATGAGAGGTGCGCTATTACTGTTTTAAGCGATCTTGACGGGTGACAAGCTCCCATAGACTTACACTGAGGAGGAACCAGAGCCTTATCTAGAGACCAGAATGTCATAGAGACTTGATGGTGGGTACTTTTGACTCTGACAGCCACTTAGCAACCGCCTTGAACACCTTAGCAACCACTTAGTAACTTCATGTTATTAGCATTTGGGGTTGTTTGTAAGGAATGGAAAGTAATGGCTGCATGAGTGATTGACTTGCACCCCTGGAGCATGCACGAGGCTGCACGAGGCACACAGTGAACGCTGAAACTACGAACGCCACCTGACAGACTACAGTTGTTTGATATATTTGATGTTTTGGGAGGAAACTGAGTCTTATTATGCATTCATACATGTTGATGTAAAAGTGTCATTGACTTGGGAAGATTATTTTGTGCCAAGTCTTGATAAAGTTGCTGCATGTTTCAGTGATGTGAGTAAATGTTTGGCTACATGTTGCACATGAATGTATGAGACTCGTATCACAGGGGTCGTTCATTAGGACACTTTCTCTCTCACTTTGTCATCGTTTTTCCTTTCGCTTTCTTTCTTTCTCTCTTTCTCTCTCTTTCTTTCTTTCTCTCTTTCTTTCTTTCTTTCTTTCTCTCTCTCTCTCTTTCTTTCTTTCTCTTTCTTTCTTTCTCTTTCTCTCTCTTTCTTTCTTTCTTTCTTTCTTTCTTTCTCTCTTTCTTTCTTTCTTTCTTTCTTTCTTTCTCTTTCTTTCTCTTTCTTTCTTTCTTTCTCTCTCTTTCTTTCTTTCTTTCTTTCTTTCTCTTTCTTTCTCTTTCTTTCTTTTTCTTTCTTTCTCTTTCTTTCTCTCTCTTTCTTTCTTTCTCTTTCTTTTTCTCTCTCTTTCTTTCTTTCTCTTTCTTTTTCTCTTTCTCTCTTTCTTTTCTTTCTTTCTTTCTCTTTCTTTTTCTTTCTTTCTCTTTTTCTTTTTCTTTCTTTTTCTTTCTTTCTCTTTCTTTCTTTTTCTTTCTTTCTCTTTCTTTCTTTTTCTTTCTTTCTCTTTCTTTTTCTCTTTCTCTCTTTCTTTTCTTTCTTTCTTTCTCTTTCTTTCTTTTTCTTTCTTTCTCTTTCTTTCTTTTTCTTTCTTTCTCTTTTTCTTTTTCTTTCTTTTTCTTTCTTTCTTTTTCTTTCTTTCTCTTTCTTTCTTTTTCTTTCTTTCTCTTTCTTTCTCTTTCTTTTTCTTTCTTTTTCTTTCTTTCTCTTTCTTTCTCTTTCTTTTTCTCTTTCTCTCTTTCTTTTCTTTCTTTCTCTCTCTTTCTTTTTCTTTCTTTTTCTTTCTTTCTCTTTCTCTCTCTTTCTTTCTTTCTCTTTCTTTTTCTCTTTCTCTCTTTCTTTTCTTTCTTTCTCTCTCTTTCTTTTTCTTTCTTTCTCTTTCTTTCTCTTTCTTTCTTTCTCTTTCTTTTTCTCTTTCTCTCTTTCTTTTCTTTCTTTCTTTTTCTTTCTTTCTCTTTCTTTCTTTTTCTTTCTTTCTCTTTCTTTTTCTTTCTTTCTCTTTCTTTCTTTTTCTTTCTTTCTCTTTCTTTTTCTTTCTTTTTCTTTCTCTTTCTTTCTTTTTCTGTCTTTCTCTTTCTTTTTCTTTCTTTTTCTTTCTTTCTCTTTCTTTTTCTGTCTTTCTCTTTCTTTCTTTTTCTGTCTTTCTCTTTCTTTCTTTTTCTGTCTTTCTCTTTCTTTTTCTTTCTTTCTCTTTCTTTTTCTGTCTTTCTCTTTCTTTCTTTTTCTTTCTTTCTCTTTCTTTTTCTGTCTTTCTCTTTCTTTCTTTTTCTGTCTTTCTTTCTTTTTCTTTCTTTCTCTTTCTTTTTCTTTTTCTTTCTTTCTCTTTCTTTCTTTTTCTGTCTTTCTCTTTCTTTTTCTTTCTTTTTCTTTCTTTCTCTTTCTTTTTCTTTTTCTTTCTTTCTCTTTCTTTTTCTGTCTTTCTCTTTCTTTCTTTTTCTTTCTTTCTCTTTCTTTCTTTTTCTTTCTTTCTCTTTCTTTTTCTGTCTTTCTCTTTCTTTCTTTTTCTGTCTTTCTCTTTCTTTCTTTTTCTGTCTTTCTCTTTCTTTTTCTTTCTTTCTCTTTCTTTTTCTGTCTTTCTCTTTCTTTCTTTTTCTTTCTTTCTCTTTCTTTTTCTGTCTTTCTCTTTCTTTTTCTGTCTTTCTCTTTCTTTTTCTGTCTTTCTCTTTCTTTCTTTTTCTGTCTTTCTCTTTCTTTCTTTTTCTTTCTCTTTCTCTTTCTTTTCTTTCTTTCTTTCTTTCTTTCTTTCTTTCTCTCTTTCTCTTTCTTTTTCTTTCTTTCTCTTTCTTTTTCTTTCTTTCTCTTTCTCTTTCTTTTCTTTCTTTCTCTGTCTTTCTCTCTTTGTCTTTCTTTCTCTCTTTCTTCTTTCTTTTTTCTTTCTTTCGCTCTTTGACTACGTTTTTCTTTCTCTCTTTATTTTTTTTCTTACTTTGTTTCTTTCTTTTTTCTTTCTGTCTTTCTTTTTTATTTTATGTCTGTATTTCTTTCTGTTTCATTAAGTCTTTCATTCATTCTTTCTTTCTGTCTTTGTTTCTTTCTGTTTTTTCTTTGTATTTGTTTCATAAATTTTTTCTTTCATCCTTTCTTTTCTTTTTTATGTTTCCTTTTTCTTTCTCTGTGTTTGTCTTTATTTCTCTTTGTTTGATTGTTCGATAACTCGAAAGATTAACTATGAAACTTTCTTTTGAACTTGGTTAAAAAATGTGTTATTAGAAATAACAGTGAATAAACACACAGTGATTCTGGAAGTCTCTAGAATGTCCATGATATTCATTGTCCTTCCATGGGAATATTTTACAATACGTTTCCAACATTATTCAACATGAACTAAAATGAACAATACTTTTAAAGCATTTTAAATCTTGGTTAATGTTAGTTTATATATTTATAGCATATAGCAAAAGTTGTATATGTTAACATAGTTAATGCAACATGAACTAACATGAACTATGAACAACTGTATTTTATTAGTACTGTCAGTCAATTAAAATATTGTAATCATGATTAAGGGGCGGCACGGTGGTGCAGTGGTTAGCACTGTCGCCTCACAGCAAGAAGGTCATGGGTTCAAACCCCGGTTGCCCCGGCCTTTCTGTGTGGAGTTTGCATGTTCTCCCCGTGTCTGCGTGGGTTCTCTCCGGGTGCTCCGGCTTCCTCCCACCATCCAAAGACATGCAGGCTAGGTTAATTGGTGTCTCCAAAAATTGCCCTAGGTGTGGATGTGAGTATGAGTGTGTGTCTGTATATGTGTGGCCCTGCGATGGACTGGCGACCTGTCCAGGGTGTACCCCGCCTTTCGCCCAATGTTAGCTGGGATAGGCTCCAGCCCCCCGTGACCCTGTACAGGATAAGCGGTTGAAGATGAATGAATGAATGGATAATCATGATTAATTGAATATCCTGTAGTCAAGCGCAATTAACCGCATATTTTTGTAGTTAATCGCAATTAATCAAAGATTTTTCGTAGTTAATTGTGATTAATCACATTTTTTTTTGTAGCTAATCACGATCAAGCGCATATTTTGAATAGTTAATCGGGATTAATCACATAGTTGTATAACTAACCAAGACTAAGCAAATAAGTTGAATAGCCAAGTGCAACTAATCGCATATTTGTATAGTTAATCGCGGTTAAGCGCATATTTGTATAGTTAATCGCGGTTAAGCGCATATTTTTATAGGCAAGCGCGAGCAATCACTTAATAGTTAATCGCAACCAATAACATGTTTTTAAGCAAGATTAAGCAAATATTTTTATAGTTAATCACGATTAATCGTATATTTTTATAGCTAACCGCGATTGAGCAAATAAAGGGTAAAGCTAATTGCGATGAATCGCATATTTTTTATAGTTAATCGCAATTAATCGCATTAAGTTTTTCATAGTTAATTGCAATTAATCACTTTTTTTTTTTATAGTTAATCGCAATTAATCACATATTTTTTTGGCAATCGCAATTAATCACACATTTGTGACATTTGTTATTTCCATCTTAGGAAACAATAAGATATTTAACAATATAAGGCTTTATTATAATGCTTGATTAAGAAATAATGATGCGTTAAACTTTTTTAATTAATCGCATGCGTTAATGCGTTAATTCTGACTGCTCTCATTTTTATTAACTAACATTAAGATTAATAAATGCTATAAAAATATATTGTTCATAGTTAGTTCATGATAACTTATTCATTATCTAATATTAAAGGAATTGAACATTATTGTAAAATGTTACCAATTCCTTATTAATTAGACATTAAATAGACAATTTTTTACATATATTTCGTACATGTCTTCTCTGTACACATTTTTGAGCCAAGACTTCTATGAATATACTGTAAATATTATACGAAGATTGTTTTTTTGCAATTTGTGCTCCATACCACCATCCAAAAATACATGTTAATTGTAAATATATTTAAGGTTAAATGTTTAACTCTTGTTTTTCTGCCATCCCAAAGCCAGAGAATCTTCTTTTAGCCAGTAAACTTAAAGGAGCGGCGGTGAAACTGGCTGATTTTGGGCTGGCCATCGAGGTGCAGGGAGACCAACAAGCATGGTTTGGTAAGTGCTCAACTAATCACCTGTCAATCAACCTTTAATTAATCAGACATCTGGCTTAAATGACCAGGTCAGATGAAAAAGCTTGAATTGTTTTTTCCTTTTTTTTTTTTTTTTATGTGGGTGTTGTGTGAAATGAATTCTCCTTTTCGGAGGATCCCTGATTGCATTATAGTATAATTACGATGATCTCTAGGGCTTCGAACACAGCTCCAGTTTTATTGCTCTCTCATTATGGGCTCTTTTGCCTCTGGTGTGTGATGGGACATCAGGGACCGAAGTTATTTCAGAATTAGGCTGCAGTCTTCAGACAAGATGCTGCAAATTCTAACTTCAGGGAAACTCATTTATAGAACATTAAAAAAACTTAAATGAAGTTGGGCCTTTTCTTCTTTTTTTTTTTTTAGGTTTTGCTGGAACTCCCGGTTATTTGTCTCCCGAGGTGCTGCGGAAGGAGCCGTATGGCAAACCAGTGGACATGTGGGCATGCGGTATGTACCCAATCATTTGGAGCTTTCCCAATATGCATCAGACTGTACGTTGATGGTTAATATGAACTTTTTTAACCAGCTTTTGGAGAGTGAGAAGCTTTTTAAAACGCAATTCACATAACGAGATTTTGAGTTATTTTGGGTTTTGCACGATAAGACCTGGAAAACCCATCTGCTGTGAATGCCTACAGAGATTTCAAGTCAAAGGGGGAACACCAGCAACCTTATTAAACACCTTCGGACACATCCCACTGCTTCTGCGTAATACACTTCGGTTAGTGCCACTTCGTTTAACCTAAATGCTTTATCTTAGCATTTACAGATTCTCTGAAAAATCAAACGTTGCACTCGTTTTTCCAATTGCAAATGCATGGTGGCGGTAACTTCGCATTAATGATTAGATCGATTTGATCACGACCCTGAGCCGTGTGATCAAACCGGTGCGTGTGTAATCTGCATTCGTGCCGCTGTTTACCAGGAGAGAGGGGCGGAAGCAGTTGTAATAATGAAACAGCTGCTCAAAACAGTCTTTTCAACGTTACAATATCTTTATTTATATGTTACCCACATTCAAACAATCACAGAAATATTGGAACAAAAGTTTAATGGGCTGTTTTGTTGCAGCAAAGGTTTTATTTGATTTAAAAATTATTTTTTACTATAGCATATAGTAATACATATTTAAAATCAAAAGTTGTATATGTTAACATAGTTAATGCAACATGAACTAACATGAACTATGAACAACTGTATTTTTATTAGTACTGTCAGTCAATTAAAATATTTGAAGCATGATTAAGTGCATATTTTTGTAGCTAATCGCAATTAATCGCATACTGTGTAGTTAATCGTGATTGATCGCATATTTTTGTAGCTACTTGTGAGTAAGTGCATACTTTTGTAGATAATCGCGATTAATGGAATATTTTTGCAGCTACATGTGATTAAGCACACACTTTTGCTGCTAATCGCGATTAATTGCATACTTTTGTAGTTATTCGTGATTAATTGCATATTTTTGTAGTTACTCACGATTGATTGCATATTTTTGTAGCTACTTGTGATTAATTGCATACTTTTGTAGTTATTCGTGATTAATTGCATATTTTTGTAGTTACTCACGATTGATTGCATATTTTTGTAGCTACTTGTGATTAGTTGCATATTTTTGTAGTTATTCGTGATTAATTGCATATTTTTGTAGCTACTTGCGATTAATTGCATATTTTTGTAGTTATTCATGATTAATTGCATACTTTTGTAGTTACTTGCGATTAATTGCATATTTTTGTAGTTGCCCCGCGATTAATTGCATATTTTTTGTGGCTGCTTGTGATTAATTGCATATTTTTGTAGTTATTCGTGATTAATTGCATACTTTTGTAGTTACTTGCGATTAATTGCATACTTTTGTAGTTGCCCGCGATTAATTGCATATTTTTGTAGCTGCTTGTGATTTATTGCATACTTTTGTAGTTACTCGCGATTAATTGCATATTTTTTGTATTTATGCGCAATTAATCACAGATTTTTTTTGCTGGCAATCGCGGTTAATTGCATATTTTATAGTTAATCACGATCAATCACAGATTGTTTGTAGTTAATTGCGATTAAGCACATATTGTTATAGTTACACGCGATTCATCACATATTTCTCATAGTTAGTTGTGATTAACCACATATTTTTGTAGATACTTGTGATTAACTGCATACTTTTGTAGGTAATCACGATTAATCGCATATTTTTGTGGCCACTTGTGATTAATCACATACTGCTCATAGTCAGCTGTGATTAATCGCATATTTTTGTAGCCACTTGTGATTAATTGCATACTTCTTAGCTACTCACGATTGATCGCATGTTTGTGTATCCACTTGTGATTAATTGCATACTTTTGTAGTTAATCGCGATTAATCGCATATTTTTTGTGGCCGTTTGTGATCGCTTGCATGCTTTGTAGCTAATCGCGATTAATCGCATATTTTTGTAGCCACTTGTGATTAATTGCATACTTTTTTAGTTACTTGCGATTAATTGCATATTTTTGTAGCTGCTTGTGATTTATTGCATACTTTTTTAGTTACTCGCGATTGATTGCATGTTTGTGTAGCTACTTGTGTTTAATTGCATACTTTTGCTGCTAATCGCGATTAATCGCATATTTTTGTCGCTACTTGTGATTAATTGCATACTTTTTTAGTTACTCGCGATTGATTGCATGTTTGTGTATCTACTTGTGTTTAATTGCATACTTTTGCTGCTAATCGCGATTAATCGCATATTTTTGTCGCTACTTGTGATTAATTGCATACTTTTGTAGTTACTCGCGATTAATTGCATATTTTTGTAGTTGCTTGTGATTTATTGCATACTTTTGTAGTTACTCGCGATTAATTGCATATTTTTGTAGTTGCTTGTGATTTATTGCATACTTTTGTAGTTACTCACGATTAATCGCATATTTTTGTGGCCACTTGTGATTAATCACATACTGCTCATAGTCAGCTGTGATTAATTGCATATTTTTGTAGCCACTTGTGATTAATTGCATACTTTTTTAGTTGCTTGTGATTTATTGCATACTTTTGTAGTTACTCACGATTAATCGCATATTTTTGTGGCCACTTGTGATTAATCACATACTGCTCATAGTCAGCTGTGATTAATTGCATATTTTTGTAGCCACTTGTGATTAATTGCATACTTTTTTAGTTACTCGCGATTGATTGCATGTTTGTGTATCTACTTGTGTTTAATTGCATAATTTTGCTGCTAATCGCGATTAATCGCATATTTTTGTCGCTACTTGTGATTAATTGCATACTTTTGTAGTTACTCGCGATTAATTGCATATTTTTGTAGTTGCTTGTGATTTATTGCATACTTTTGTAGTTACTCACGATTAATTGCATATTTTTGTAGTTGCTTGTGATTTATTGCATACTTTTGTAGTTACTCACGATTAATTGCATATTTTTGTGGCCACTTGTGATTAATCACATACCGCTCATAGTCAGCTGTGATTAATCGCATATTTTTGTAGCCACTTGTGATTAATCACATACCGCTCATAGTCAGCTGTGATTAATCGCATATTTTTGTAGCCACTTGTGATTAATTGCACACTTCCTAGTTACTCACGATTGATCGCATGTTTGTGTATCTACTTGTGATTAATTGCACACTTTTGCAGTTAATCGCGATTAATCGCATATTTTTGTGGCCGCTTGTGAGCGCTTGCATACTTTGTAGTTAATCGCGATTAATCGCATATTTTTGTAGCCACTTGTGATTAATTGCATACTTTTTTAGTTACTTGCGATTAATTGCATATTTTTGTAGCTGCTTGTGATTTATTGCATAGTTTTTTAGTTACTCGCAATTGATTGCATGTTTGTGTATCTACTTGTGTTTAATTGCATACTTTTTTAGTTACTCGCGATTGATTGCATGTTTGTGTATCTACTTGTGTTTAATTGCATAATTTTGCTGCTAATAGCGATTAATCGCATATTTTTGTCGCTACTTGTGATTAATTGCATACTTTTGTAGTTACTCGCGATTAATTGCATATTTTTGTAGTTGCTTGTGATTTATTGCATACTTTTGTAGTTACTCACGATTAATTGCATATTTTTTGTATTTATGCGCAATTAATCACAGATTTTTTTGCTGGCAATCGCGGTTAATTGCATATTTTATAGTTAATCGCGATCAATCACAGATTGTTTGTAGCTAATTGCGATTAAGCACATATTTTTATAGTTAGTCGTGATTAATCACAGAATGTTTGTAGTTAATTGCGATTAAGAACATACTGTCATAGTTACACGCGATTCATCACATATTTCTCATAGTTAGTTGTGATTAACCACATATTTTTGTAGATACTTGTGATTAACTGCATACTTTTGTAGGTAATCGCGATTAATTGCATATTTTTGTAGCAACGTGTAATTAATTGCATACTTTTGTAGGTAATCACGATTAATCACATATTTTTGTAGCCACTTGTGATTAATTGCATACTTTTTTAGTTACTCGCGATTGATTGCATGTTTGTGTATCTACTTGTGTTTAATTGCATAATTTTGCTGCTAGTCGCGATTAATCGCATATTTTTGTCGCTACTTGTGATTAATTGCATACTTTTGTAGTTACTCGCGATTAATTGCATATTTTTGTAGTTGCTTGTGATTTATTGCATACTTTTGTAGTTACTCACGATTAATCGCATATTTTTGTAGTTGCTTGTGATTTATTGCATACTTTTGTAGTTACTCACGATTAATCGCATATTTTTGTGGCCACTTGTGATTAATCACATACTGCTCATAGTCAGCTGTGATTAATTGCATATTTTTGTAGCCACTTGTGATTAATTGCATACTTTTTTAGTTACTCGCGATTGATTGCATGTTTGTGTATCTACTTGTGTTTAATTGCATAATTTTGCTGCTAATCGCGATTAATCGCATATTTTTGTCGCTACTTGTGATTAATTGCATACTTTTGTAGTTACTCGCGATTAATTGCATATTTTTGTAGTTGCTTGTGATTTATTGCATACTTTTGTAGTTACTCACGATTAATCGCATATTTTTGTAGTTGCTTGTGATTTATTGCATACTTTTGTAGTTACTCACGATTAATCGCATATTTTTGTGGCCACTTGTGATTAATCACATACTGCTCATAGTCAGCTGTGATTAATTGCATATTTTTGTAGCCACTTGTGATTAATTGCATACTTTTTTAGTTACTCGCGATTGATTGCATGTTTGTGTATCTACTTGTGTTTAATTGCATAATTTTGCTGCTAATCGCGATTAATCGCATATTTTTGTCGCTACTTGTGATTAATTGCATACTTTTGTAGTTACTCGCGATTAATTGCATATTTTTGTAGTTGCTTGTGATTTATTGCATACTTTTGTAGTTACTCACGATTAATTGCATATTTTTGTAGTTGCTTGTGATTTATTGCATACTTTTGTAGTTACTCACGATTAATTGCATATTTTTGTGGCCACTTGTGATTAATCACATACCGCTCATAGTCAGCTGTGATTAATCGCATATTTTTGTAGCCACTTGTGATTAATCACATACCGCTCATAGTCAGCTGTGATTAATCGCATATTTTTGTAGCCACTTGTGATTAATTGCACACTTCCTAGTTACTCACGATTGATCGCATGTTTGTGTATCTACTTGTGATTAATTGCATACTTTTGCAGGTAATCGCGATTAATCGCATATTTTTGTGGCCGCTTGTGAGCGCTTGCATACTTTGTAGTTAATCGCGATTAATCGCATATTTTTGTAGCCACTAGTGATTAATTGCATACTTTTTTAGTTACTTGCAATTAATTGCATATTTTTGTAGCTGCTTGTGATTTATTGCATACTTTTTTAGTTACTCGCAATTGATTGCATGTTTGTGTATCTACTTGTGTTTAATTGCATACTTTTTTAGTTACTCGCGATTGATTGCATGTTTGTGTATCTACTTGTGTTTAATTGCATAATTTTGCTGCTAATAGCGATTAATCGCATATTTTTGTCGCTACTTGTGATTAATTGCATACTTTTGTAGTTACTCGCGATTAATTGCATATTTTTGTAGTTGCTTGTGATTTATTGCATACTTTTGTAGTTACTCACGATTAATTGCATATTTTTTGTATTTATGCGCAATTAATCACAGATTTTTTTGCTGGCAATCGCGGTTAATTGCATATTTTATAGTTAATCGCGATCAATCACAGATTGTTTGTAGCTAATTGCGATTAAGCACATATTTTTATAGTTAGTCGTGATTAATCACAGAATGTTTGTAGTTAATTGCGATTAAGAACATACTGTCATAGTTACACGCGATTCATCACATATTTCTCATAGTTAGTTGTGATTAACCACATATTTTTGTAGATACTTGTAATTAATTGCATACTTTTGTAGGTAATCACGATTAATCGCATATTTTTGTGGCCACTTGTGATTAATCACATACTGCTCATAGTTAGCTGTGATTAATCGCATATTTTTGTAGCCACTTGTGATTAATTGCGTACTTTTTTAGTTACTCGCGATTTGATTGCATGTTTGTGTATCTACTTGTGTTTAATTACATAATTCTGCTGCTAATCGCGATTAATCGCATATTTTTGTAGCTACTTGTGATTAATTGCATACTTTTGTAGTTAATCGCGATTGATCGCATATTTTTGTAGCTACTTGTGATTAATTGCATACTTTTGTAGTTGTGATTAATTACATTTTTTTTTGTATTTAAGCACAATTAATCACAGATTTTTTTGTTAGCAATCGCGATTTATTGCATGTTTTTTTACAATATATTTATTTATATGTTACCCACCTTCAAACAATCACAGAAATATTGGAACAAAAGTTTAACTGGCTGTTTTGATGCGGCAAAGGTTTTATCTGATTTAAAAAAAGATTTTTTACAACAAACTAAGAACGTGTTATGGAAGAAGTCCGTGATTTGAGCCTTCGCTCTGTTAATCCAT